>JAVJIF010001510.1:0-225180 GCA_038442645.1 Agave tequilana
GCTAGGTGCCTTTACCTCGGGAAGCTTGGTATTTAAGCAAAGATAATTGAAAATAAAAAAAAATTAGGAAGAAGAGTTGAGTCAAAGTCCTGAGCTAAGAACTATCACATGATTATGGTGATGCGTATGATCGAAAAAAAGTTAGAAAGATAGTGTGAGGATTAGGATTTGAGTCTTTAGGATAAGATGAAAAGATTTCTTGATTTAGATTGAATCTAAAATGATAACTTGTGTTAACTTAAGATGTTATTTGCTAGTGATGCTCGGAAAAAATTGAATTTTTTTATCCTTATTTTCTTTTATTTTCTTTTCTTTATTTTTGATTATCCTTATTTTCTTTTTGTTTTATTTCTTCACCTATTTCTTTGAATTTTGTGAGTGTATTCACTGCAAACCATCTAGATAACACTCGTCTACTAGAGAACTTAGGGGTTTAACTGCTTGTTGCACGTGTTTAGTGCAACCGTGATTCCTTCAGAATTGAATTAGGATTTTTCTTTAAGTATTAGGTTTTTTTTATATTTTCTTTTCTTTTTAAGATTTATGTTTTGCTAAGAGGACCAATAAAGATAGGTATGGGGTGTGTTAAATGTGATTTATATATATCTTTTATACACATTTATGCCTATTTTTCTACCATATTTATTCTGCATGAGTATATCTATTGGTTCTGTAGAAATTAGGTCAAGAGCAAAATTAAAGAAAAGAAGTAGAAAAGCATATTTGGAGAAGATCGCAGCAAAACTGTACAAGATGAAGACCAGAGATGAAATTAAAAAGTTCAACAGAGTCTTCAAGTTGTAGAGAAAATGTTGCCAAAAGTTGAAGGCCAAAACCAATAGACAGACACCGCCACAGACTACCAACTGCTATTGAATAGTCAAATTAAAGCCAGCGCTTTTCCTATAGAAGTCCAAATTTATGGTGCATTCTCTGTAGTCAGTAGCCGAAAATCGCGACGCCGCCTAATTAAGGTAACTCCTAATGAAATTTAATATAGTCTTTGTGTATTATTAGGAGTCCTTTTAAAATCCCAAGTCGAATTATTCATGATTATAAGGTCCATATATTAGTTGTAATCTCTTGTAAAAATCATTAAAGAAAGCTTTTCATGTTTTCAACTCTTTAATAAAATTCAGTTGGCTTTGGAGAATTTTGGTGTTTTGGAGAAGAATATCAAAGGAGAGGCAGCCTAGGGTCATCTCTAAATTGTTCCTTCTTCTATTTTTCTTTTCTTATTTACTTTTGAAGATGAATTTCATGTTTATTATTATGCCTAGCACTTTTATAATCATGAACTAAATCTCCATTGTTAGGGTGTTGATGTGGGCTAATTATATAATGATATAGTATTATTGACTTGTGTTAGTTCTTCTTTTACTACTTGCATGTTAAATTTTTATTTCAGTTTTAATGATATTAATTGATTGCCACAATTAATTCGTTGGTTAGATTTGAGACCGAGAGGAGATAATCTAGCGTAGTTTCATAAAAATAGAAATCATAACCTTACATGTTGAGACCGAAAGAAGGTACATAGGTTATGCAATCATATAAGAAAGATCACAAAAGCTTAATGCATCTCTAGTTTGTAAATTTGTTAGATTGAGAGATTGTGAGTTCTCGTCAAGAGGATAATATTAGTATAATTCAAGAGAGAATATTAATTAAGATAGAAATTTCGATTGTTAACATGAATAGTAAGAAGTTTTAACACAATCAACATACTAATCTGATTATTAATTGCTGAAATCAATTACCCTATACTTTTCTCATCCAAAGTTAACAAGTTTTTATTTTAGTCTTCATAACGTAGATTAAATTCACATCTAATCCAATTACTCGAATAAAACTAGGACAAAATTAGTTTGTTCACTCTATTCATCATTACATTATTTGTAAACGATTGGTGCACTTACCAATTCGTGTCAATTGGACCTTTCGCACTTCACCATACCAGTTGACGAAAGTCCAAAGTTTATTGTTGGAGGGATCACACAAATTCCCTCAATTAGTGACAAGATGGAAGGTGTTGTTGCGTAATTCAGTCAGATTCATCGGGTAATTCGACAAGTGACAGCGTTGATCACAGGATTTCCATAAGATTATGTACAATGGAAGTTCTATCGACTACGGCGCTCATACCTTTTAGGAAAAACTCTAATGCTTATTCAGAACAGAAGGACCAAGATTCTATTTATACTGATAAACAAGCTCTAGGGATATTGCATGTGGGTCTCCATTTTCTTTCGAGGCCTTATTTTGATGTTTTCTACTTTCTTGCTCGATCTAATGATATCTCGATGAAGAAAATGGAAGAGAAATATGATGACTATAAGATTATTAGCTAAAAGCATGTTTGAAAACCATGTTCGAAACCAGATTATGATTCGTCAACATAAGCAGTGGCGGACGCAGAAATTTATTCAGGGTGATCAAAAAATACTATAAAATCCAATTCAGGGTGAGACAATTTAATAACGAAAACTTCAGGAGTAGGTTTAGGATTTTCCATATACAGTTGTATGTGATCCCAGTCCAATGGTTTCTAACATCCTGGAAGATGCTTCTTTTTGGCACCATTTTGTTAAAATTATATTTATGAAACTCACCCTTTCTTGTATTCAACAATCACCATGGCGCATCTTTACTTCGGGAGTAGGTACAGGGTTTTCCAAAATGCAGGGTGGTCCCTCTGGGATAAGGTGGGTCCGTCCCTATCATAGCTGGGTGTCCAATTTCCTCTAGAAGATAGCTAAGAGTCCGCCCCATCCTTATTAGTAGGAGGTCCCCACTGCTTTGAAATATGCTATTCATTCCAGCTCTCACATACAGTCTCTCTAGACATTGACATCATTGCCACGATCTGACCCCCGACTCATAGTGTTCAGTCTTGGATGAAATCAAATCAAGTCTTGGCGAAGTTGATACCGCATCCTATACAACTAAAGTAATTGGAAAAAACCTATTCTTCATATTTTGTTTAGTTATCATCGCCAGCAAGTAGAAGTCTTTCTGATTTGTATTTAATTTGAGTAGAAATTCATATAAAACTATTATTTTCTGTTCTCTTTTTCAAGATCTCTTGGATTTTTGAGCGTGCTGTACTCATACCAGAATATTAGTAAACAAGAAATCCAAGGTGCCAGTAGTGGCACTTTAGTAATCGTGCCTTTTTCTAGTGAGGGTTTCAAAATGCAAAATAATGTTTAGGATAAGTAAGTGCAGTGAAAACAGAGGTATATAGTTATATGTTTTCACTGCACTTAGATATCCTAACAATAGAGTTTTTTTTTGCTTTAAAAAAACAGTAGAGTATTTTAAGTGTAAAGCTTACAAAAGTATTAGAACGTTGATTACGCACTCTAGATATTTATCAATTGTGATATTTATTACTTTTAACTTTCTGTCCCGTGTTTGTGTTTTCTAAAAACCTGTTTGGCTAGAAAAATAGGACCAAGAAAATTAACATGAGTCAATATTCTTGAGATCCTGAGAAGCCTGCAAGAAAAAAAAAATTGGGGTCCAGCTCTTTTTCTTTGAAAGCATATCTGCAGCTCCCAAGAAAATAGGGCTAAGAAAAACAAATTGGGGCCCACATACAAATCAGCAGTGAATAAAACACAGCTCATCTAATCAAAAAACAGTGGGGCCAATAAATTGTCAGAAATCCAGCGTTTTCGGTCCATTTAGCCCAAAATGAACGTAAAATTGAGGAGCAGTTTTTTTCGGTGGGCCCACATATTTCATTCTTTTCTTTTTTTTTCCTTATCAAAACAACACCCATCAAGAAAATAAACTCATGAGACTCGCAAGCTCAAATAAATCAGTCACTCTCTGAGCAGTAATCCACTGACCACACAGGCCCAAAAGCACGGTGCTGTGAAGAAGACTCCGGTGCGTATCAAAATTGGGAAGGGAAGTCAAAGAATTGTACTGAACTGCAGCTAGCATGAAGTCAACGGACGGAACCTGATTGTGAAGGAAATTCGCGGAGATGAAAAAGTGAGAAGAAGAATTGGAATGTTCTAGTGGCAGCCAGCTAGACAAAGTTTCCTCATTTGCCTTCGGGGCCTAGCTATGTTCCACTACTGATAATGATAGATGCTCAATTGTTTGGCTTGCAGTGAGGTTATCTAAATAAACCTTTATACTATAACAACCATAACCTTAGAGGACTGAATCATGTTGAGGCTGCTCACCTCTGTGAAGTAAAGAAGGTGCAGTTGGGTCACGGGAAATTACATTTTACTATGTTAGGTTGCTTGCTATAAAGGATAAAACGTCTTGGAGTATAGTAATTTAAAACTTGATTTGAATTGCTATATTCTTTCACCTTATTTTTTCTTTTTACTTTTGGACATATTTTTTATTGTGAAAGTGTGCAATTAATTGCCAACTAGTTTCAAATGTGGTTAACATGTAATTGCCAATCAATTAAACACATTTCAAATATGGGTGTCATGTAATCAATCAATTACCAGTCAATTAAACACATTTTAATTGCGAGTATCATGCAATCAATCAATTACCAGCCAATTAAAGACATTTAAAAAGACAAGTTATTACACACATTTTTTCCATGTATCTAATTTTA
This sequence comes from Agave tequilana, assembly GCA_038442645.1. Taxonomy (NCBI): domain Eukaryota; kingdom Viridiplantae; phylum Streptophyta; class Magnoliopsida; order Asparagales; family Asparagaceae; genus Agave; species Agave tequilana. The sequence continues at coordinate 4,598 of JAVJIF010001510.1, forward strand.
AACCTGATAAGTTCTTTCATGAGCTTATAATATCACGTCCCTTAGAGTGAAAATATATTGAACAAAAATCATTACAACTCTCTTCCTCTCTCTCACTCTTAGTTTTCTTTTAAACTTTCAATCCTTGTTGGTTCTCAAAAAAACTTCAGAAGAATTCGCAAAAGCCTTCTTGGAGTCCGTGCCGATGAGAAAGAGGTCGCCTGACCGAGGGTTGTTCGATCTCCAGTATTATTGACGTGAAGCCTTGCATGAGAGGGAGCAATTTGATTCTTGAAACAGTACCCAGCACGTTTCGATCATCAGGCTAAACTCTTTTTCCTTAGTGCATTATTTACTCTGATTCAGATTTTGATTACTTATTATTGTTTTATTAAGTATCTTTTAATCAATAAATTTTCCCAACAATCCAAAAATCAAATTGCGTTTTTTGTGTTTAGTCATGCTTTTCAGTCAAATTAATTAAATAATGCATGATCTGTTCCTGCTACTTCTATCACTCATTTCCTAAAGAGAACCGTATTGTTAAAAAATTTAATCATGTGTGCTATGATAATTTTATTGAGCCGATTTACTTTCTTCAATATGCATAATTTATTCTGGAAAGTGTTTTCATGCTTATGCTATCAAATTTTTATAAAAAATTGTTCATGCTATCAATCTTGTACTGTTATTGAACATGCCAATTATGCTTCCTTTCTGGGTGAACTTTGGACTATATGTTTATAGCATTATAATAACAAAACTGTTTATCGATCATCAGATAATGGTTACAACTGAGATTCTCTCAGCAAAGTCAGAAAAATTTGACGGCAACAACTTTCGCTGTTGGCAAAATCAATAGATTTTGATAACAATAGTAAATCTAATAAAACCATTAGCCATTGAAAGTGATCATCCATCTTTTTCTAGACCAACTACTAGGCAAAGCTCAACTGCAGAACCTATCCCTACTCCTAGAACTCCTTAAGAGATTGAGTATCATTGTTATATAGAAATCTAGGAGCACTATCTGTTAGACTATATGACATCACTACTCCATCACCAGTCCTAAAATTATTATGGATATTCTAGAAAAGAAATATGACCTAGATGATACTGGTATAAAAAGATTTAAAGCATCTGATTTTAACAAATTCAAAATGATAGATTCAAAAGAAATGAATGAACAAATTCATGAATTTGGGAAACTAGTGCAACAGCTTAAAACCAATAGATCTACCCTTGATAAGATTATTTCAGATTGCTTGCCTCATAGATAAATTACCTGATACTTGGACAAACTTTACAAAAACACTTAGTCATACTTAAGACGATCTTACCCTCATCCAAGAGCTGAACTCAATTAGAATTGAAGAACAACATAGGTTGAGAGAGAAAGCAAAATTTGAATTAAAGCCTAAAGTGAACAATGTAGAATCAAAACCCAATAGTGACTGTAAACCCATGTTCAAAATAAGAAGCGCCATTTTCACCAAAACTAGAATAAAACTTTCAAGAGAAAGTCGTTCCACCACAATAAGAATCCCTTCAACTTTCAAAAGAAAGAAGTAGCTGAACGGCGTGCCTGCTTTGTTTTTGGTCAGACAAATCATCTAGCCAGGGACTACTTCTATAAGAAGACTGAGCCACCCAAACCTAAGAAGGGAGGACCTCCGCTACCCAAATCTCAAGTCAATATGCTGACTTTCAGTTCTACTGAGACTGCTTTCAGATCAGTACTCCTCACCCCTAAAGTGAACTTTACCTTACCAGTAAATAATTGGTGAATTGATACTGGAACTAGCATATATGTCTGCTCTGATCAATCTTTGTTTTTACTTGTTAGGTCTCAGGTAGAGGAACTTTGATCATGGGGAACAATGTTGTGGCCCCTCCTCTCGGAACAGACTGAATCAACTTGAAGCTAACATCCGAGAAGATCTTAGCTCTGCAGGATGTCAACTATGTGTCGGGATTAGGAGAAATCTGATTAGTAGATCTCTAATTAGCCCAACAAGGTTATAAACTTGCATTTGAATCAAATAAAGTTGTAATAATTAAGAGTTTGAACTTTATTAGAAAATGATTCCCATGTGATGATTTATTTAAATTAAATGTCAAATTCTACTCTTGAATCTCCAGTAACACTAAATGTTGAACCCTCCGTGACTTGGCATTAATGCTTGGGACATGTGAATTACAACTCAATTAAAAGAATTATGCATCTCAATTTGATTCCCAAGCTAAACATCAAAGATAAAGATAAATGTGAAATCTGTGTAGAAGCTACACTTCCTAAGAACCTTCTAATATTGTTGATAGAAATTTTAGAACTTGTTCATAGCGATATCTGTGATTTTGAAAGAACATCTCGAGGAGCAAATATTTTGTGGTTTTTATAGATGACTGTTTAAAGTACTGTCGCCTCATCTAATTAAGACTAAAATGAAATGATTAATAAATTTAATCCTACAAGGCAGAAGTTGAGAATCAATTAGAAAAGAAAATAAAATATTTAGATCAGATAGAGATGGTGAGTACACTTCTAATGAGTTGAAATTATTCTGTGAAGAAGTTGAAATTATTCATGAGATGACTGCACCTTATACTCCTCAATCTAATAGAGTAGCAGAGAGAGAATAAAATACCGATGGATATGATCAACTCAATGTTAATGATCTATGGTGTGCTAGAAAAACTTGTGGGGGGAAGCCCTCATGACTGCTTGTCATATCCTAAATAGAATACCTTTTAAAACTCAGATAAAACTCCTTACACAATATGAAAGAATAGAGATCCTAATTTAGATCGCTTGAAAGTGTGGGGTGCCTAGCAAAAGTTAAGATTTCTGAGAATAAGAGAAAGAAGATTGGTCCAAAGACAGTAGATGGAATATTCATAGTGAAATCACCTAGAGGGAGGGTGAATAGGTGACTAGCTAATCTAATGGTAATTAATGCGGAATTAAAAACTATTTATTCAAACTAAAAATTCTTAAACTAAACACACCAAGTATAACACAAGAGTGTAGCCGGATTCTCCGTGAAGGGCTCTAGACTATCTCCTCAAGATTCCTCTAGATAAGAGTTGAGATGCTGCTATGGCTCTCTTGGTTGAATACAAGTATGAGCAAACAACCCCATGCATATATCAATATAAGCACAAGTATATCAAGCATGTAAAGATATAAGCAATGTAAGCAAGCAAGATATAAAGACAAGTGAGAGATAGAGAGAGAGCAATCGCAAACACGGGAGATTTGTTTCAAGGTTCGAGCACACTTGCTCTACATCCCCCTTCAACACTATGAAGGATTTTCACTAAAAATCGATCCCACCGGATCACTCGGTGCTGCCGAGGTCGCACCTTTACACCGAGCCCTCACTAGAACTCGAAACACCCGTAAGTCCGCCTCCTCAAATACAAAGTTTGAAAACTTTGGTGATCACAACACTTTGATCACCTAAAATAATTCTCACAACAACTCTCCTATAGGATGGATATAGCAATGGAAAGCTCAAGTATGTGTGAGAAAACAAGGATGGAATTTGTGGTGAAAAACTCAAGAAATCACTTTTCAAAACACTCTTGAAAATCTCTCCTTTTGATATGGCAATTTTGGCTCTTAAACAAGTGGAGATAAACACTAAAGATGTATCAAAAACTAGCTTGAAAACCCACTTGAAATCTTATCTAAAACAGTCCAAAGGAGCCCCATTTTATAGGCTCCAAAAATCTGCCCGTTGGAAGCCAAGTCAGCAGTTCTGACTGCTGACGATCGACCGCCCGGTTGACCGCTAACGGTCGGATTTCTGACTATTGGGAAGGTCGGTCGACTGGCCGATCGACCGCCAACAGGGCAATGGCCTAACGGTCGACCGCCTGGTCGACCGGGCCATTTCCAGAGAGCAGACACTCTCTGGTGGTCGACCGGGTCCAACCTGTGCACGTCTGTGCACATCGGTCGACAGGAGCGATTGACTGACTTCTTGTCCGGTTGACTGTCCGGTCGACCGACAGAAGGTCAGTCCAGGCAATTATGAGGATTAAAACTTGACTTTTTGACTTTAATAAAATCTCATAAATTCTCTAAAACCTACAAAAATAAGTTCAGTATTATACTTTGATATACAAACATGTTTGAGTAAAAATCAAAATATGTTACAAACATTTTGAACTATTTTTTGTTATGAAAATTTTCGCTTTAAACAAAATCCATATTTTTTCAAATCGATTTTTCTAAAACTTCTCCAAATAAAAAACAAGATATTTTAAATACTTTTAAAGCTTAGTGTGTATGGATATGATCCACTACACATATGATGAAATATTTATGTTTTTAACATTAAGCTCTAAAATAGTTTTGGTTAAAACATATGTATATATGAAACTCCAAAAACCAAAACGGTAAATTCAAAATGAAAACTCTTTTAACTCTTTTATGAAAACTCATATAAATCTTGTGTGTGAGTGTATATGATACTTGAGCAATCCACTAACTAATCTATCCTTTACATTTTATCTAGAAACAAAATCTTAACAAAAACAAAGCTAGACACAAGTCTTCTCTTAAAATCTTCTCTTGAAAATCTTCTCATCTTCTTGACTTGGTCCAAACCATGATCCAATGAGCTAGACTCCTCTTGAGTACTTGATGTGGTCTTGATGTACAGGCTCTTGAATCAACACGTGCTAGCTCCAAAAATTGACTTGAAATCCTTTGATGAAGCTAAACACCTACTAAGATCTTGATCTAATATCTGAGACTAAATAAATACAAGATTATTAGTACATAACTACATGAGTTAATCATCATCAAAACTAGAGTGATGGGCCTTTGGGCCAACAATCTCCTCCTTTTTGATGATGACAAAACTCATGGAGTTATATATGCATGGATTAAAGTTAAGCTTCATAAAAGCTCCCCCTTAACTCATGCATAACGATAAACAAATAGATATTACAGTGAAGAGCATAAAACTAAACAAATATATATGCATCAACAAGGTGAGAGAAACATGCATAAATCAAAAATCCTTTTCCAAAACCTTCTCCCCCTTTTTGTTTAAACTTTCAAAACAATTCTCCCTATTTTATAAAACACAAGATGCATAAACTCAATATTTGCAAACACTCAAATATGCATATATAAATCTAAAATCTTTCTCCCTTTTTTGTCAATCATCAACAAAGGGTGAAAAATAAATCATCAATAAGGATATAGATATGCGATATACATTCATAAAGAGGAAGATGCTTAGTTAGCTTTCCTGCATACATGCATTACATGAAGAAGGGATGACAAACTCTGACTCACATAACGCATAATATACAATACAAAATGGAGATGTTAAGCTCTCCTTACACACGTGTATCACATAAAGAAGAGATGTCAAGCTCCTCAATACAAGATACACTCAACATGAATCTATATATATAGAAGAGATGTTAAACTCCCCTTGCATATAGGCAATATATATTAAAACATTTTAAACACAAATTTTTATAATACTTAAACAAATTTTGAGATACAATTTATACATAAACAAAATTTAAGATACCAATTGTAAATAAACAATACAAATTTTGAATTTTTCTTAAATCAACAAATCAATGTTAGATATCACAAGATTTTGATACCATATGAATAGAAAATTTGTGATACCAATTGAAATTGAAATATTTGTACATTTTGATATTAATGAAAGAAAATATTTTATATTTTGATATCAATTGAAATATATGGTAAATTTTGATACCAAATAAAAGGTAAAACATTTTTGATACCATTGAAACCGAAACCCAATTGAAATTGAAACATATTTATATCAATTGAAGTATATTGTAAATTTTGATATCAAATAAATGGTATAATATGAAGTATATTTTGATACCAATTTAAATACCAATTGAAAATAATGCATAAACTTATTTAAAATACCAATTGAGATACCAATTGAGATACCAATTGAAATTAAGATACAAGACAAGCTTAGTATAAACATAATTTGTGCTTTAAACAAGTATGATTATAGTAAATCAAGCACAATCAAAACATATATATGTATAAAAATGAATACCAATAGAAATTGATATTATTTGAAAATTTAAAGCATACATATATAAGAAAACATATGAGCATACAAAATAAATAACAATTGTGATACCAATTGAAAACACAATAAGGATCAAGTGTATAACTCATAAATAATCACCCTATTCATGCACATGATAAAAGATTTTCAATAAGGCATACAAGTGGATGGTCCCCATCCATCCGCCCTTAAAGGCGTTGGTGGGGGTTTTCAAAAATAGAGTTTGAAAATATTTTTCTTTGAAAACACTACCAAATGAAGAATAAATAACTAGTATAAAATAGTTTTTGAAAAACTAGTTAAATATCCTTCAAATCGGAAAACAAATCATATGAATCTCATGAGTCATACTAAATACACAAAATTGACATTCGAAATCTATAAAGCTCAAATATTCTCATGAGAACAATGTCATGAGTAAACAAATGAAGTGTGAGTGTACAAGAATCATGTAATTAGCATTTTCATGAAGATAGTCAATGAGGCTCAAATAAAACATGAATATCCTTTTATCAAACAAATATGCAAATCATTTATTTTTCAAAAATTAAACTTCATGGTATATAATGATTTATTCAAAGCTAACATATACATACATATCACAAACACAAAAGAGTCCATAATGGTATTTGCATGAAGGCAAGTGACTCAAGGGTATACATGTATATTTATTAGTTTTAGATAAATATAACATATACATGAAACAAAACATGCATAGGAATAGAAAATAAGTTAAATGCACGAATCATCAAAACTAGGCTATACATGTACATGTAATAAGTACAAATGAGCAATGAAGTATAAACATATATGAATCAAATATTGCTCACTACTTGTACAAATATAGACACAAGTTTTGATAAAAACTCCATTTAAACAAGTTATTCACCACATGAAGCACAATATTAAAACATGCTAAAAACATTATATCAAAGCATGTAAACAAAGGAGTTTAGAGATAGTTACCAAACCATAAGAACTATACTCTGATTCTCCAAAACTTGGTGGTCGTTCCACCAAACTTCCTTGATAGCGTACATTAATTTGTAGTGTCCATCAAGCACATGCATCCACCACCAAGGCACCAACTCTCACATTTTGTGAGAGCCTGCACCTACATCAAATTCAAAAGGTGAGAATTTTGGTACCCATTTTCTTTTGGGTCCACGGGGATTAGTCTTATTTGGAACCCAAACATTCTTGTTAGCAAAATTTAAAGAATTTACTCTATCATAATAAAATTTTGCTAAATGGCCTTTGCGGCCGCAATGTGTACACTTGTACACTCTAGTATGCACATGTGAATGAGTGTGATCATGACGTTCAAAATGTGCATAAGTATGTTGTGGGTGATGTGCATGAACATGTGAAACTTGTTTATTTTGAAAAGGTTTCCAATCTTTTATGGTTAAATGCACAATTGCTCAAAGTTGAGCTCAAATAATCTATCCTATTTTTCAAAAATTTAATCTCATTTTGATCAATAGTGACATGTAAAGTATGGTGAGAGTGAGAATCGTAATTCTTTTTCTTTGAAATAACTTTTCTATTTAAAGAGTTATTTTCATTCAAAGCAACTTCTTTTTTTCTTTTCCACCAAGATAATCTTATTTTCAAAGAAGTATTTCCTTCACAAAGATCATTTAATTTAGAAGTCAAGGAAATATTGTCCTTTTTCAAAAATTTGTTTTCTTTTGAAATGCATTCAAATTGATTTTTAAGAGAATCATTTTCTTTGAAATACTTTCCAATTTATTTGAAAAAAGTCGTTTTCTTTTAACAAGGAATCAAATCTATTTTTCATTTTCTTATTATCCTTTTTAAGTAATTCATATTTTTCAAGAAGTTGACAAAATGATTCAAGATCATCATAAGACATATCAACATCCTCTTCTAACTCGGATTCAGAGTTTACCTCAAGGGGTTATCCCCTTGGACCATGTAGCACAAGTTCATCACTTCCATCATCCGAGTCACTCCTGCATAATATTGCTTTTGTTCGCCAAGGGAGACTATTGTGTTCCATACTACAAAAGCCGAATTAAAATTAGAAACCCTAGATAATTATTCATCATTTAGGGTTGATTTTAAAGCATGAATGACTTTTGCATTAGCCTCAAGGTGTTTTGCCATTTAAACAATAAGAATCTTTAATAGTGGCAAAATAAACATGAATGCCTAGGGCTTTGAGGTATAATGACATCTTAACTTTTCAAGTTTGGATATTAAGAATATCAAAAGTAGGAGGTGACATGAAATCCATGCGTGTGTACAAATATTGTGATTAGCTATAAAAGAGGATCTTTAACTCAAGGTTGTTAGACCCAAATCAAGAGCACGAGGCTCTGATACCAATTGAAATCACCTGGGGGTGAATAGGTGACTAGCTAATCTAATGGTGAATTAATGCGGAATTAAAAGTTATAATGCAAACTAAAAATTCTTAAGCTAAACACACCAAGTATAACACACAAGAGTGTAGTAAGATTCCCCGTGAAGGGCTCTGGACTATCTCCTCAAGATTCCTCTAGATAAGAGTTGAGGTGCCGCTATGGCTCTCTTGGTTGAATACAAGTGTGAGCAAACAATCCCCAAGCATGTATCAATATAAGCACAAATATATCAAGCAAGTAAAGATATAAGCAATGTAAGCAAGCAAGATATAAAGACAAGTGAGAGATAAAGAGAGAGCAATCGCAAATACGGGAGATTTGTTTCGAGGTTCGAGCACACTTGCTCTACGTCCCCGCCTTCAACACTATGAAGGATTTCCACTAAAAATCGATCCCACCGGATCACTCGGTGCTGCAAAACCTACAAGCGAGTTCACACTAGAACTCTTTGGACTCTCTAGTCCCTCTCTTGTTCCCGTAAGAACAACACACGCAAGCACGCAAGCTTGCCGAGGTTGCACCTCTACACCGAGCTCTCACTAGAACTCGAAATACCGCGAACCCGCAAGTCCGCCTCCTTAAATACAAAGTATGAAAACTTTAGTGATCATAACACTTTGATCATCTAAAACAACTCTCACAACAACTCTCCTATAGGATGGATATAGTAATGGAAAGCTCAAGTATGTGTGAGAAAACAAGGATGGAATTTGTGGTGAAAACTCAAGAAATCACTTTTCAAAACACTCTTGAAAATCCCTCCTTTTGATATGACAATTTTGGCTTTTAAACAAAGTAGAGATATATACTAAAAGATATATCAAAAACTAGTCTGAAAACCTACTTGAAATCTTATCTAAAATAATCCAAGGGAGCCCTATTTTATAGGCTCCAAAAATCTGCCCGTTGGAAGCCAACTTAACAGTTCTGACTGCTGACGGTCGACCGCCGGTCGACCGCCAACGGTCAGATTTTCAACCGTTGGGAAGGTCAGTCGACCGGCCGGTCGATCGCCAACTGGGCAATGGCCTAGCGGTCGACCACCCGGTCGATCGCCACTGGGCAATGGCCTAGCGGTAGACCACCCGGTCGACCGGGCCATTTTCAGAGAGCAGACACTCTCTGGTGGTTGACCGTGTGGTCGACCGGCCCAACCTGTGCACGTCTGTACACATCGGTCGACCAGAGTGGTCGACCGACTTCTTGTCCAGTCGACCGTCTGATCGACCAACAGAATGTCAGTCCAAGCAATTATGGGGATTAAAAACTTGACTTTTTGACTTAATAAATTTCATAAATTCTCTAAAAATCTACAAAAATTAGTTCAGCATTATACTATGATATACAAACATGTTTGAGTAAAAATCAAAATATATTACAAACATCTTGAACTATTTTTGTGTTATGAAAATTTTGGCTTTAAAGAAAATCCGTATTTTTCAAAATCGATTTTTCTAAAACTTCTCCAAATACAAAAAAAAATATTTTAAACACTTTTAAAGCTTAGCGTGTATGGATATGATCCACTACACATATATGATGAAATATCTATGTTTTTGACATTAAGCTCTAAAATAGTTCTAGTTAAAACATATGTATATATGAAACTCTAAAACCAAAACGTATATTCAAAATGAAAACTCTTTTTACTCTTTTATGAAAACTCATATAAATCTTGTGTGTGAGTGCATATGATACTTGAGCAATCCACCAACTAATCTATCCTTTACATTTTATCTAGAAACAAAATCTTAATAAAAACAAACCTAGACACAAGTCTTCTCTTGAAAATCTTCTTTTGAAAATCTTTTCATCTTCTTGACTTGGTCCAAACCATGAACCAATGAGCTAGACTCCTTTTGAGTACTTGGTGTGGTCTTGATGCACAAGCTCTTGAATTAACATGTGCTAGCTCTAAAACTTGACTTGAAATCCTTTGATGAAGCTAAACACCTACTAAGATCTTGATCAAATATCTGAGACTAAATAAACACAAGATCATTAGTACTATAACTGAAAGTACGCCTAGAGGGGGGTGAATAGGTGTAAGGCTAATCTAATGACAAATAATGTGAAATTAAAAACTAAATGCAACGCACTTAGTGTACCAAAGAGTGTAGCCGAATTCTCGGTGAAGGGCTCTGGACTAACTCCTCTTGATTCCTCTGAATAAGAGTTGAGGTGCTGTATAAAGCTTTCTTGGTTAACAAAAGTATGACACACAAACAAGCACAAGCATATAAGATATGAATGATATGATGCAATGCACAATGTATGAGAGAGAGTTTAGAGATAGTGGATCAAATACAAACACCAAGATATGTTTCGAGGTTCGAGCACCCAGCTTTACGTCCCCGCCTTCACATAGAAGGATTTCCACTAACTAGTCCACACAGAACTTCCCACACAGGAAATCTCCACTGAGATTTGGACAAATACAACTTGAGAGTACACAACTCTTTTCTCAACCAAATACAACCTCTACACTTAGAGGCGAGGCACAAAGCCTACACGATATCAACCTCACAAATGAGGGATAGACACAAAATCAAACAAAACAATCACCTCACACTTGAGGGATAAGGCACTTAGCCAACACACCAACAATCACCTCTACACTTAGAGGAATTCCAATACAACCTCTACAATCACCTCTCACTAGAGAGATATCAACACAATCACCTCTCACTAGAGGGATGTCACAAAGTAAGGAGGGTTACAACACTTGGTGGTCTCTCTCAACCACAAACCAATTTTTCCACAAAATAATGATCCTAATAGATAGGATAGATAGATAGCTCAAGTGTGAGAAACTAAAGTGTTTTGAATAGAGAAAATCACTTGGGAAAATCTCCAAATAGAATAGAAATTTAGATCAAAAATCAATTCCCAAAAGACCCTATTTTCTTTGAAATTCCAACACTTTAAAAACAAATAAAGATTGATCTTTAAACTCAAAAACTCTTTTGAAAACTTGCTGTTAAACACTTGTAAAGATTGAAAATTTTTCTCTCTAAAAACTCGTAGAAAACTAGCTCAAATGGGGGTATTTATAACCCCAAATGAAATCTACCCGTTGGCAGCAGGAAAGGGCAATTTTGCCCTTCTGGTCGACCGCCCGGTCGACCGGCCCAACGATCATTTTTATGACAGTTGTGCCTCTGGTCGAGCGCGCCCGCGACCGGAACTGATAGAGAAAGCAGCTGCTCTTTGCCGGTCGACCGGGGCCATTTCTAAAGAGCAGAGCTCTCTGGACGGTCGACCACCCAGTAGATCGGCCCACCAGCCCATGGCTGCGTGCACGTCCTGTGCACGTCAGTCGACCGGACCGACTTCTGCTACGGTCGACCGGCAGACAGCCCAGTTCAGATTACTATGGGGATCAAAAACTTGCTTATTTGCATTCTAAATAAAATCACATAAATCCACAAAAATTAGTTCTTATTAGATCTTTGAAATACAAATATGTGTAACAAAAATTCAACACATATTACAAACAATTTGAACCATTTTTGTGTTCTTGAAAATTTACCTTAAAACAAAAACCGTATTTTTCAAAACCAAACTTTGAAATGGAAATCCGATTTTTTCAAAACACATGTAAATACAAAAACATGATATTTAAACAACTTTTAAGAATGTTGTATATGGATAGAATCAGATATACATATAAAGATTTATATCTATGTTTTTGACATGAAATCAAAAATAAGTTTTGTTTAAATACAAAACTCCAACTCATGAAATAGACTATCAAAGTGAGTTTTTCTAAATAGATGAAGCATAGATGTATATAGATCAAATCTAATATACATTAAACCATGTAAACTTGTTTTAATTCTATCTATTCATGAAAACCATATATTTGAACTAGAAATTCAAAACCGGTTAAACCGAAAACAAACATGAAACGTTAAACTTGTGTGTGTATTGTGAACTTGACCATATCAACACTATCTAATCTTTACAATGATCTAAATAAAATCTTAAACTAAACAAACCGATGTCTTCTTGTAGAACTCCTTCTCCAAGTCGACTCGATCCAGACGCGATCCAACGAGCTTGACTCCATCCGAGTGCTAGATGTGAACTTGACGCTCGAGCTCTTGAATCACCATGTGAAAGCTCCAAAACACCTTTGTTGAAGCTAATCACCTACTAATATCTTGATCAAATATCTGAAACTAAATATCACAAGATTATTAGTAAACAATAACTACATGAGTTAATTATCATCAAAACTAGAGTGAAGGGCCTCTGGGCCAACAATCTCCCCCTTTTTGATGATGACAAAACTTATGGAGTTATAAATGCATGGATTAAAGTTAAGCTTCATAGAAGCTCCCCCTTAACTCATGCATAGTAATAAACATAAAGATATTCAATGAATGCTCAATATAAATATGCAAATACATGATATTTGATACCATGAAATAAACATGCTCTTGATACCAATTTTAAAATAAAATGTTCTTAAAAAAATGTTACTCTTGATACCAACAAAAGCTCTTGATATCAACAAAAGATGCTCTTGATATCAATTTTAAAATAAAAATGTTCTTAAAAAAATGTTTCTCTTGATACCAACAAAAGCTCTTGATATCAACAAAAGATGCTCTCTGATACCAATGGTAAGAGATAACAAATTTAAATAAACATGCATACAAACAAACATGCATATATCAAACTCCAAAATATCTCTCTCCCTTTTTGTCAATTCATCAACAAAGGGTACAAACAATAAAGGGCATAAATAATATTTTTCTCCCTTTTTATATAAATCAAACAATAAAGGTATATATGCTATATACATTCATGAAGAGGAGAGATGTGAAATTAACTCCCCCTGTATACATGCATTTATATGAAAAGAGATGACTAAACTCTAACCACATAAAGCATAATATACAATGTATAAAAGGAGATGTGAAGCTCCTACAACACATGTGTAGACATAAAGAGAGCGGTCAAACTCCTCAATATGAGATACACTCAATATGAATATATATATAGAGAAGATGTTAAACTTCCCCTTGCATATAAGCAATACAAATCAAAACATTATGATACCCAATTGAAAAATATATCAATTTTGTATGAAGGTATACATCGAAACATTATGATACCAATTGAAAATAAACTGAACATTTTGAAGAAACCAAAAAAATTTTGATACCAATTGAAAGATATAAACATATAGAAAATCTTGATACCAATTGTAAAAATTAGTACCAATTGAAAAAAATTTATACTTTTGATACCAATTGAAAAACATAAACCAATCTTTTTGGTTAAGCACTAAAATCATTTTGCAATAGAGATACCAACTAGAGAAATATCAATTTAAGATTCTTGATACCAATATTGAAAATGAAACATATACCACATGAAAATAATTTTCATTAGGAGCGTAGGAAACCAAATGAAAACTAAGATATCATTTTTCAACATAAAGAGTGGGAGTAAGATACCAATTGTAAACAAAACCGATTTAAAGATAAAACATGAATTTTCTCTCCCTTTATGAAATACTCATGAAAATGATGCATAAACTTGTATAAGATACCAATTGAAAAATAATTGTCATTAAGGACTAAATCAAGCTTAGCATAACAAAATTTGTGCTTAAAGATATAAAGATATAGTAAGCATAATCAAAACACACACACACATATATATATGTATGAAATTAAATATCAATCGAAATTGATACTATTTGGAGTTGAAACATACATATATAGAAACAAATATTAGTATACAAAATATATATCAATTGTGATACCAATTGAAAACACAATGAGAATCAAGTATATAACTCATAATGACCACACTATCATGTACATGTTAAAATGATTTTCAATAGAGCATATAAGGCATGGTCGCCTGATTAGTCTCTAATTTTGCATAATTTTCATCACATCTCACATTTATTTGATAAATAAATTCTGCTAATAATACCTTGCTTGCTTGATCCTAGGTCAATGGTGTTCAAATGAAGAAGAAGACCCAAATCACCATTTAAGTGGTGATTAATGGCTATTAAAATAGCTATTGACCTAGAGAGCTGATTCTGCCAAAACCAGGGGCTGAAAAACAACAAAACCGGGAACTTTATCCGACAGGGCGACAACCGAGCAACGTGCAGCAGGCGGCGCCGCGCGCGCCGCCCCAGGACTGCCGCGGAAACGCGGCTTTTGCGGCGTTTCCGCGGCAATTCGGCCGCGCCGCGCGCCCGTTTGGGGTCACATCCTGTCCCCTGGCCCCTTGTTCCCCTGAAGCCTATAAATACCCCCCCGGGGTTCCAGAGCAAAAAAATGCAGAGTTAGGAGTAGTTTTTATTTTCATGTTGTAGATTAGTTTAGGTTAGGTTAGTTCTTCTTCTTCCCTATTGTATTTTCCATTTTGTTTTAGATTTGTATTAGGGAGAGAGAGTGGTTCATGCTTGGAATGCAAGAGTGCTTGTAATAGAAGGTGACAATCTATGAAAGGTGCTCTCTTTACCTCTCTATGTTTACTTCTCTTTAATCTCTTTTACATGTGTAGCTAGTTTTTCACTCATGGCAACTAATTACTAACCACCAACTTGCTAACTTCTTTTATGATAATCCACATGAATCTAATAGCCTCGCTTTGCCTTGCTCTTGCAAGAGCCATTGATGTCTCATGATGATGGATCTAACTCTAACTTCCTAACCACTAACAAGCTAACATTACTTTACTTCATGCTTGCTCTTATCGGGTTTTGATGATTTAAGTGTAGCTTGTACTTGTTTGTTGTGTTGGGTTGTGATGAGTTACATATAGGTCATGCTTTGATCGCTCTTGAACCAAGGACTAGTGATGGCCAATGATACGTGTGAGGCAACTATCACTAAGAGGTTAGCGTGTTGGTGGAGTTATTAGTAGTTAGTAGCCGTGAGTTTTCTTTCTCTTTCACTTGTTTTAGAAATATACCAAAACCACAAATACATTCTTTTCAATGTTTCCCACTTCTTTGTATTTCACCGTATCTCTCTTTCCATTCTTTCTTTTATTTTCTTTTCATTCTTTATAAAGACTTTGAAGAACTTTTAACATAAACGTGAATCAACCGGTAAAAGCTTCTATCGCCCCCTTCTTGTGGATACGACCCGTATAGCCACTTCGCTACTACGAAAGAATCGCAAAAGCAGTAACTTCGACCCACACTCTATTTACTTATTCTTGTGCTTGCTTTTTGCCGATCAAATTTTGGCGCCGTTACCGGGGATGGGAACGGTTTAATTTCACAAGTTTGTTAACTTTTCTTCTTTGTTTTTTGGTGTGCAGGTTAAAGTTTAGCATTGCAGAAGTCCACACTTGCTCAAGTGTGGTCGGGTAACTTCTTGTACATTCATATACTCTGCTACTAATTTTTGTTTATATTATTTGTACACTGTAAATAATTTTAAGAACTAAAATACGGAAAATTGGATGCTTTAAAACGGTTAGACATTTGCATCTAGGCACGTGTCAATTTTTATTCCAATATACTGTATTTCGTTCTTATGTTGTTGTGATATTGATAGGAGGTGTACATATTGCATAGCATATAGTTAGGACAAACACTTCAGTGATTTACTCGCTTTTTTGTGTTCATCTTATCTATATTGCACACTTGCACAAATTAACTTAAGGGCAAAACCCAAAACAAGATAAGGTGGGGAAGTTATTACCCTCCCTTGGCCCAAAATCACCTCCCCACTCACACAACCCAAGCCTTAATAAAAATTGCTAGACGTTGGCCCCTAGGGACATCTCGGACTCATTTAGGAGATTGACCTAAAGGAGAAGTTGTTAGAATTTGACTCTTGCTAAATCGGTGTCTAAGGTTGGGGATTGAGAGGCGAAACCTCGAAGAACAGTGGTTTGGCATAATTAGGCCCGTTGCTCCGGCACGGATACCTCCCACTGATCTTGCCCCTACCTGGCCGATTAACTCGTGGTCAGCTTCCGACAACAGACCCCCGTGGACAGTCTAACCAGTTAGGAGTCGTCTAGGTCTAAGTCAACCCTAGCATAGGCTTGTTTTCTTTTCTTTTTCTTTGTTTGTTTGTTTGTTTGTTTGTTTGTTTTTTCTTTTTGTATACTGTGATATGGATTTTAATAACAACAATTCTTTCAATTATAATATGAATCCTTATTTCACTCTGACCTCATTTGACTCGGATAACTCTGACCCGGCAATGTACAACATGAACCAACATATATGCCGGGTTGGGATTATCAGAATCAATATGACCCATATCCCCAACTATATGACCCTAATTTTCAAAATAATTCAACTCTTCACAGAGTTCATGGGGATTCACCTACCCCGAGTCAAATTTTCAACCATCTTGTCCACAATTTTCACAATATTCATTCCCCAATTTTGATTCATATACTCCTTTTCCTGAACCATCAATTGAAGAAAGATCATCATTGGAAAGGAGTATGGAAGAGTCCTTGCAACAAATGCAAAATTTGCTCACTTCACAATCCTTTTCATATCAAACTCCACATACTCCTTTTCTAGAGCATCCCATTGAAGAAGAATCTGAACTAGAAAAGCGTTTGGAAGTCTGTTGTGAAAGAATGCAAAACATGTTGGACTCATTCTCTCCACCAAATTTTCAAGAGTCATACTCATCTTTTCAGTCTCATCAATCAAAATGAACAAACTTCAATACTGGACTTGAGTATAGAACCCTTGCGTGAGTCCGAGTAGCAACCGCAAAATCTGATAGACTCACAATTTCACCATAATTTCCAAAATCAACTTCCATACTTATTTTTTCAAGAACCAATTACAAAGAGTATGGAAGACATGATTCCGAATTCAAATTCTGTTACCCAACCTATCAGTAGGTTAGACTCAATTATGAGCGACTTGATCAATGAGAGCGAGGATAATCTTTCTTGTCAACTATTGACCAATTCTTATATCCCTAACTCTACTGACTGGACCCTTGAATCATGTCAATTTGGGAATCCAGATTCAATTTCAGAACACACATTTGAACTTGACCAATCTCCAAGTTATGAAAGTCGCCTGGACATTTTGGCAAGTTATCCCTACCCTGAAATTGAAATCGAACCTGAATATGATCCTGAACTTCCTGTTGGGAACTCCATTTCACTTTTTGATTCAATAATGACCGCAGTATCTTTACCAGATTTTTTCTTATTCCGGAGTCAACATTGAATCCTGTACCAGTACACCGTGAAATGGAGTCACCAATCTCTTATGATCACACTTCATTAATGGGGACAGTGTGTGAACATCAATTCTTTGGTTTGGACCCTATTTTTGAACCAATTTTGACTCTCATTGTTGACTCTCGACTTGATCTGAGTCAACTTCCCGAGTCGGTTTCGGTTTTTGTTCCTGTTCCATTTGAGTCCAAATCAATCATCTCTCCAATCACACTTCATTGTTGGACAAGAATGTTGAAGAAAATGACTCTATAATTATTTTTGAAAATTTTAAATTAGATGGGGATAACTTTTAAATAAAATCATTCATTCAATCAAAATTTTATTGGGTCATATTAGAGAGGTCCTTGGTGGATTTCTGGATGATCCACGATATCTTGATTGGGTAGCAACGCTTGGCCCAATCCGACCACCACCAGAGCCACCCCCTTGAGGTAATCTTCTTCCCTCTCTATTTGTTTCATGTATTTACACATTCACGATGCATTGAGGACCATGCATGAGATAAGTGTGGGGGTGGGTTTACTAACGTAGTTATTTTTGTATTTTCTTTCTTTTACACTTCTTTTTAATTAAAAAAAAAATCTTTTTTCTTTTCTTTTTACAAAACTTTTTGAAACAAGAGAAAGTTTTGATCCATTTTTAAGAAAATTAAGATTATCTTAGGAATTAGGAAGACCTAAAATTATGAAATTTTAAACCAAGTCAAAATAATAGATCTTGTCTAAATTATAGGATAAGAAAGTAAATTGAAAAGATATTTGATCTTGAATTTTTTGCCTTAGATTTATGCACTTCACACTTACACATTTTTGGGATTGAAACAAAGACAAGAAATGCTATAAAAATATATTTACAAAAAAAAATAAAAATAAAAACCACTTGTTGAAGTTGGGTAATTATGCCTCGGAAGCATGATTATTCACACCTAAAACGGTGGACAAAAAAATACAATAATCCCCTTTAGTTTTGTGGCCTTATTTACTCGAGTCCTTAAGTCCGAGGGATATTTTCTCATCTGGTGCCCTAAGACCATCTGGTTTGGGAGTCACCGGCTAAAGGCTCACTACCCGGGTAGATAAGAAAGCCTAAGAAAAATAAGGGAAGGAAAAAAAACTAAATATATATATATATATATATTAAATAAATGGCATGAAAGTTTGAGTCGATATCCCAAAAATCTCCACAGTTCACAAAGTGCATATTTTTCTAAGAATTTTATGAAAGATCAAAGAGTCAATTCAATTTAAATTATTACATTTAATTTATCACAAGATTTTTTGCATTTTAACTTAGTTTAAGAAAGAACAATTTCTAGTTAACCTATGACCTTAGATCACTTATATTTTCGCAAAAATATCTCAACACTTTTCTCTATTTCAAAATGCGTTTTCAAAAATACTAACCTTTGATTTCTTTCATTTTGGATTTTGTGGGTGTAATCCGCTGAAAACCCTCAGGAGACAAAACTCCTCCTCTAAGGGGAACTTAGAGGTTTAATGGCTTGTTGCACATGCTCAGTGCAATCGCGTCACTTGTGAAAGTGGTATAATAATTTACTTAGGTTTTTTGTTTTGCTCGAGACGAGCAAAAGATAAGTGGGGGTGTGATTAGTCTCTAATTTTGCATAATTTCATCATCACATCTCACATTTATTTGATAAATAAATTCTGCTAATAATACCTTGCTTGCTTGATCCTAGGTCAATGGTGTTCAAATGAAGAAGAGAGACCAAATCACCATATTAATTGGTGATTAAATGCTATTAAAATAGCTATGACCTAGAGAGCTGATTCTGCCAAAACCAGGGGCTGAAAAACCAAAACCGGGAACTTTATCCGACAGGGCGACAACCGGGCAACGTGCAGCAGGCGGTGCCGCGCGCGCCGCCCAAAGACTGCCGCGGAAACGCGGCTTTTGCCGCGTTTTCGCGGCAATTCGGCCGCGCCGCGCGAGCCGTTTGGGGTCACATCCTGTCCCCTGGCCCCCTGTTCCCCTGAAGCCTATAAATACCCCCCTGGGGTTCCAGAGCAAAAAAATGCAGAGTTAGGAGTAGTTTTCATTTTCATGTTGTAGATTAATTTAGGTTAGGTTAGTTCCTCTTCTTCCTATTGTATTTTTCATTTTGTTTTAGATCTTGTATTAGAGAGAGAGAGTGGTTCATGCTTGAAATGCAAGAGTGCTTGTAATAGAAGGTGACAATCTATGAAAGGTGCTCTCTTTACCTCTCTATGTTTACTTCTCTTCAATCTCTTTTACATGTGTAGTTAGTTTTTCACTCATGGCAACTAACTACTAACCACCAACTTGCTAACTTCTTTTATGATAATCCACATGAATCTAATAGCCTCGTTTTGGCCTTGCTCTTGCAAGAATCATTGATGGCTCATGATGATGGATCTAACTCTAACTTCCTAACTACTAACAAGCTAACATTACTTTACTTCGTGCTTGCTCTTATCGGGTTTTGATTATTTAAGTGTAGCTTGTACTTGTTTGTTGAGTTGGGTTGTGATGAGTTACATATGGGTCATGCTTTGAATCGCTCTTGAACTAAGGACTAGTGATGGCCAATGATACGTGTGAGGCAACTATCACTAAGAGGTTAGCGTGTTGGTGGAGTTATTAGTAGTTAGTAGCCGTGAGTTTTCTTTCTCTTTCACTTGTTTTAGAAATATACCAAAAACCACAAATACATTCTTTTCAATGTTTCCCACTTCTTCGTATTTCACCGTATCTCTCTTTCCATTCTTTCTTTATTTTATTTTCATTCTTTATAAAGACTTTGAAGAACTTTTAACATAAACGTGAATCAACCGGTAAAAGCTTCTATCGCCTCCCGTCCTTGTGGATACGACCCGTATAGCCACTTCGCTACTACGGAAGAATCGCAAAAGCAGTAACTTCGACCCACACTCTATTTACTTATTCTTGTGCTTGCTTTTTGCCGATCATCGCCCATCCAATCACCCTTCGATGATAGGGTTTTCAAAAATAAGTTTGAAAATAATATTAACATAATTGAAAACTCTTCCAAAATGAAGAATACGCAACTAGTTTATGAAAAACTTGAAAACTAGTATGAAATCCTTCAAAAAAGGAATAAAATAAGAAGATATCCATGAAACATGAAAATCACTCAACCATGACACTCAAAGTCAATAAAGCACATATCATACTCATGAAAATAAAGTCATGAGAAAACATTAAGTATAGAGTGTAATAAGTTATGTAATCAACAAAAGTCATGGAATAAGGCATTAAGCTCAATATGAAATTTTCAAAAAAAAATCATCAAAACTGAATCTACTTCAAGGTATATGTATGTTTAGTCAAAACTAAAGGTATACAGATATATCCAAACACAATTGAGTCTATAAAGAGATTTACATGAAAGGCAAATGACTCAAGGTTATACATGTATATCCAATAGTTTTGGCAAATTAAATATACATGAGCGAAAACATATCATCATGGAAAACATGTCAAAAATAGGGAATACAAGTCAAAATGCATGAATCATCAAACAAGGCTATACTAGTACATCTAAGGGGTATAAATGAGCAATTTAGTACAAACATATAATAATCAATTTGTGGCTCACTAGTTGTATAAGTATTGATACAAGTTTTAATGAAAACTACATCTTAAACATGTAATCAAATCATGAAGCATAAAATAAAACATAATCAATAAGATCATTATACAAATGCACATGTTTTAGATTATGATATATACAATAGCTAAACTATAATGGGAACACAAAGTATTGGTCCATATAAACATGGGTGTATCTCAAATACTATGCATGTATGTCACAAAACTAATTATCATGACATTTAACATAATAATCATGAAACATCAAAACATGCTAAAAATTAATAACATGAAAGCATGTAAACATAAGGGGAGCTAGAGATCGTTACCAAAACCATGAGGGCAAATCTCTAGGTCTTCAAACCAAGGTGGTCTCCCACCAAATTCCCTTTGAAAGTGATGCATCCAAAATAGTCACCATTAAACTCGGAACGCATCCACCTCAAGGCACCAATGACTCTCACGTTAAGCGAGAGCCCCCACCTACATCAAAGATAGGAGTGGCTTTTGGTATCCATACTCTTTTGGGTCCATGGGGTTAGCTCCTTTCCTAACCCAAACAAATTTATTTGCTAAATTTACATCATGTACTTTATCATAACAAAATTTAGTAAGGTGGCCCTTACGTCCACAATATGTACATGTGTACACATGAGCATACATAGTGTTGTGTGTATGAACGTGAGGAGCATGTGTATGCCGTGTATGGTGTGCATGCATAGGTTGAACTTGTTTCTTTTGAAACATAGATTCCAAACGTGTGTGATTTATGGCACATTGGCTCAAAGTGGAGCCTAAACAATCAACATTCTTATTCAAAATATTATATCATTTTCAATGTTAGAAGAAGAGGTGCATGCAATAGATACACTAGGTGGTGAAGCATGGCAGACATGTGTCAATATCATTTTTAAAGATTTATTTTCATTAGAAATTAAATCCAATTTTTTGAAATAGAAATAATTTTGTTTTTCAAAGAATTATTCTCTTTTAAAACAAAATCAAGTTTTGAAGTTAAAGTCATATTTTTCTTCAAAACATTTTCACAATCATTTTTACTTTTTAAAATTCATTTTCTTTTAGAGCAAGCTCAAGTTGGGATTTCAATGAGTCACGTTCATTTGAAATCTTAACCTTCTCTTGCAAAGCAATATCAAGTTTGGAAGACAAATTTTTATTTTCTTCTTCTAGTGTAAAACTTTTCTTTTTCAAAAGTTTATATTTTTTTAACAATTTTTCACAAACAATGAAAAATTCTTCATTTAAAGCATCGGCATCAATATGATCATCGCTGGAAGAACTAGTACAATCATCTAGTTGAGTTTCCGAATTTACCTCAAGGGAGTCATTTCCCTTGGACCATATAGCAATGTTGTTCGGATTCATTCTCACTAGATTTCATCTCCATGATTTGTCTTTTGGAGCGCGGGAGAGGTCAACGTGCTCCACACTGCAAAGGCGGAATCACAATGAGAAACCATAGAAACATATTCTTTATTAAGTGTGCTCCTAAGTACCTCAAGGGCTTGTGCATTGGCCTCTATATGCTTGCTATTACTAGATAGGATTTCTTAGTAGCGGTAAGGAAAACATGCAAACCTAGGATTTTTAGGTACATACTCATCCTAAATTTCCACATGTCAATGTTGGAAACATCAAACTTAGGAGGGGTCAAGTAATCCATGAGTGTGTGAATAAACAAGTATGTGTGCAAATGCAAAAAATAATTAGTAACCAAGATCTCACTCCTAGGTGGTTAAACATAATATCAAGAGCGTAGGCTTTGATACCAATTGAAAGTACACCTAGAGGGGGTGAATAGGTGTAAGGCTAATCTAATGACAAATAATGTGGAATTAAAAACTAAATGCAACGCACTTAATGTAACTAAAGAGTGTAGCCGAATTCTCGGTGAAGGGCTCTGGACTAACTCCTCTTGATTCCTCTGAATAAGAGTTGAGGTGCTAAATGAAGCATTCTTGGTTTAACACAAGTATGACACACAAACAAACACAAGCATATAAGATATGAATGATATGATGCAATGCACAATGTATGAGAGAGAGTTTAGAGATAGTGGATCAAACGCAAACACTAAGATATGTTTCGAGGTTCGAGCACCCAGCTCTACGTCCCCGCCTTCACACAGAAGAATTTTCACTAACTAGTCCACACAGGACTTCCCACACAGTGAACCTTCACTGAGAATTTGGGCAAATACAACTTGGGAGTACACAACTCCTTTATCAATTAAATACAACCTTTACACTTAGAGGCAAGGCACAAAGCCTACACAATATCAACCTCACAAATGAGGGATAGGCACAAAACTAAAACAACAATAACCTCACACTTGAGGATAAGGCACTTAGCCAACACACCAACAATCACCTCTATACTTAGAGAGATTCCAACACAACCTCCACAATCACCTCTCACTAGAGGAATATTGACACAATCACCTCTCACTAGAGGGATGTCACAAAGTAAGGAGGTTACAACACTTGGTGGTCTCTCTCAACCACAAATCAATTTTCTCATAAAATAATGATCCTAATAGATTTGATAGATAGATAGCTCAAGTGTGAGAAGCTAAGGTATTTTGAATAAAGAAAATCACTTGGAAAATATCCAAATAGATATAGAAATTTAGATCAAAAATCAATTCCCAAAAGACTCTATTTTCTTTGAAATTCCAACACTTTAAAAACAAATAAAGATTGATCTTTTAAACCCAAAAACTCTTTTGAAAACTTGCTGTTAAACATTTGTAAAGATTGAAAATTTTGCTCTCTAAAAACTTGTAGAAAACTAATTCAAATGGGGGGTATTTATAGCCCCAAATGAAATCTGCCCGTTGGCAGCAGGAAAGGGCAATTTTTGCCCTTCCGGTCGACCGCCCGGTCGACCGACACGGCGGTCATTTTTATGACCGTTATGCCTCCGATCGACCGGGACTGGATACAGAGAGCAGTGATTGAGTTTTTACCTGCACACAAAATACAGAATTTCAGAATTTTTAAAACAATAGTGCAGGTGCTCAATTCTACCGCTATAGCAAGTGGCTATGCGGGTCGTGATCCACAGGGAGGGACTAGCGATGGAAGCTTGTTTAGTAAGTTCTCTCTTTTTTTTATAATGATATTTACAATGATATTTATAATGAAAAGAGTAAAAGAGATTGGGAATAATGTGGT
Source organism: Agave tequilana (assembly GCA_038442645.1). Taxonomy (NCBI): domain Eukaryota; kingdom Viridiplantae; phylum Streptophyta; class Magnoliopsida; order Asparagales; family Asparagaceae; genus Agave; species Agave tequilana. The sequence continues at coordinate 29,075 of JAVJIF010001510.1, forward strand.
GTTGGTAATCTAAACTAAAGAAATAAAAGAAAGAAAACTAAAAACTAAAAAACATACTTACCTCTTCTGCGCCTGTTTACCTTTGAACCGTGTCAACGATGTACGTTTCTTTGAAGGCGAGCGAAGCATGGAATATAAGATCTTCCCCATTCCCGATTTACACTATGAAATAAAAGGGCAAGCTATACTACCATGGAAATGGATGTTCATCTTCATAAACCATCAACGGCACTTGCAAGGAGAAGGAAACTTCGAGGCTATTGGTTTTACTTGGATCAACCAACACAAAGAGGGAAACAAAAACAAAACAAGAATAAAGAAGAAACAAAACTTCGATTTGATTCTTATAACAATGGAAGAAAAGACTTACACCGATGTCACCTCAGTACAAGCTTGATCTCCTTCCTCCATGAAACTCGTCTCTCCTCTCAGTTACATAAAAAAATAAAAATTACATAAAAGAAAACTAAAATAAACCTAAGTTACAATCTACAAATTAGAGAGAATCTAAAGAAAAACCCTAAGCTCGTTTCTGTACTACGCTAGACGCCCTTCTCTGTTACTCTACAGGGGTATTTATAGGAGCTGGAAGAAGTAGAGTCCCGGTACGACTCTCAAAAAAACCTTATCGCCAGACTCATCAGGATTGCCGCGGAAACGCGGCTTGGGTCGCGTTTTCGCGGCCTTAGCTGTGTCCCTGGCCACGCGCTTTCGCGCGTGGCCTCCTCTGGTCCGTCCTCTGGGTTTATCCTTCTGGAAGTTGTATCCTGACTCTTTATTTGAGATTTCGGGATAACTTGGGAAGCAAGTTACCCTAAATCCAAATCTTCCAATATCTTTTAACAACGAATTTGTTATCTTTGCACTCTCCTTCTTTGGCATTTATCCTCATCCTGCAAGCATTTAGGATTGAATAGAAGTCTATCCTTTCCCTCTTCTTTTAGTATTTGCAATTTTTACAATTGGTAATTGCAACTTTGACATTCGATAATTGCAACTTTTGCATTGGGCTTGAACATGGGCTTTTGGGCTTCTTTTAAGGCTTTATTCTTTATTTAATTAATTACTCAAGGCCTGCATACAATAAATAATAAAATATTAGTAAATGTGTAAAATTATAGGAATAAATATGAAAATATGATAGTAAATGTATTGATAAATATGCACTTTTACTACCTATCACACCCCACACTTATCTTTTTGCTCGTCCTCGAGTAAAATCAGAAAGAAAAGAAAAATTAATCTATCCTAACTCACTTTCGTAGGAATCACGGTTGCACTTAGCACGTGCAACAAGCCGTTAAACCTCTAGGTTACCCTAGAGGACGAGTGTTGTCTCGTGAGGGTTTTCAGCGGATTACACCCACAAAATCCATAAAAAGGAAAATATTTGAAATACATTTGAAGAGATTAAGTAATCTATAAGTTTTAGGATTATCATTTTTATTCATTCTTAAACTTAGTCTTTATATAGTAAATTGTTTTCCTTTTTAGGTAAGGGTCAAAATTGAATTTTTGTATAGTCTTTTTCATTACCCTAAGTCATATGCATTCTTGTGAATTTTTACTAGGAATTCCTTAACTTGGACTCTCATGCCTCTTTATTATTATTTTTTTCTCTTTTTTTTTTAATATGTATAACTCATCTAATTTTCTTTCGTGTAAGCATGAAGGCTTCTTGAGGCTCTCATACCTAACTAATTGACTATTAGATGTGTTAATACATATATGAGTAATTTTTCTTAGCTTCCTTAGGCTTTCTAATCCACCCATGTAGCGAACTTAAAGTCGGTGGCTCCCAAACCGGTCGGTTTTAGGGCACCGGGTGAGAAAACCCCTACGGACTTAAGGATTCGAGTGAACTAGGCCACAAAACTAAGGACTTTATTTATAAAATCACCTTTAGGCGTGAATACTTATGCTTCTTGAGGCACATGTATCCAGCTTAATCAGTGAATTTCCTTTCTTTTTTTTTCAATTTTTTTATTTTTTATAGGGCACAAGAGTCTTTGTCTTAGAATCCTAGATGTGTGAGTGTATTAGGTATGCACATTTCATTAAGGTAAAAATCAAGACTAAGTACTTATTCAATTTTTTCCTCCTATACCTAAAAATTCAACAATTTATTTATTTTGACCAAGTTTTTAGAAATCCTAATCATGATTTTCCTAATTCTTAAGACTAACTTAGATTTTCTTTCAAAAGATAAGTCAAAATATTGTCCCCTTTTTTTTCATTTTTTTTTTAGTATCTACCTACGTTAGTATGCTAGTAAACCCTCCCCCTCACTTATCTCATGCATTGTCCTCAATGTATGAATGAATGCATGTAAGCATGAAAAGAAGAAAGGGAAGGAAAATATTACCTTAGAGGTGGTTCCGGTGGTGGTCTGATTGGGCCAAGCGTTGCTACTCAATCAAGATAATGTGGTATTCTGATTGGTAGTCAAAAGTGCATTTTTATCATAACATTTACCATCACATTTTCATATTTATTCATTTAATTCTGCACAATTATTAATATTTTATTATTTATTGTGTGCAGGCCTCGAATTATTATAAATAAAGCTTAATGAAGCCCAAAAGCCCATATTGAAGCCCAGGTGTAAAAGTGCAAATATCAATTGTCAAAGTGCAAATATACAAGGGCTAAAGTTGCAATTATTAAAGATGAGGGAAGGATAGAATTCTACCCAACCCTAAACTCTTGCAGGATGAGCATAAAAGCCAACGATAAGAAGGAAATTCGTGGATAATAGATTTGGGATATTTGAGATCAAGGTAACTTGATTTCTAAGTTATCTCGAAATCCAGAATAAAGAGCCAGGATCACACTTCCAGAAGCAAGCGCCCAGATGGACGGACCAGAAGAAGCCACGCGCCAAAGCGCGTGGCCAGATTCCCTAGAAATGCCGCAATTCCACGGCAAAATCCCAGTTTTTGCGGCACTTTGATGTTATCTGGATACCAGATTTCGTGGGCGACTTTATCCGGGACTCTTCGACCTTCTGCACCTATAAATACCCCCTGCAGTGCAACATACAGAGTAGTCCAGCGTCCAGCAAAGGGCCAAAAGCTAGGGTTTAGGTTTTTCTTCTTCTAGGTTAGATTTTATGTTCGTTTTTCTTTTGTAAAATCTGTAACTGAGAGTGGAGGAAGCTTTCATGGAGGAAGGAGTCCATGCTTGTACTGAGGTGACAGCGGTGTAAGCCAACTCTTCTTCTATTGTTAATGAAATCTGATTGAGGTTTGTCTTTTTTATTATTCTTGTTTTATTTCTTCGTGTTTTATTCTTGTATTTCTCTGTTCCTGTTTTCTTCCATTGTTTTTCTCTAATGCCTCGTGAACAATGAGACCCAATTGCATTGAGACTGCCTAGCCAAAGAAGAACCCTTGATGGCTTATGGCGATGAATATCCTATGCGCCATACTTGCAAGTCTTCCAAGAAAAGGTAAATCATCGCACGGATCAAAGGTAAGCAGGCTGAAGAGGTTTGTACGTGTTATAAGTGTTGACACTTAAAAAAGACAAGATCTCATTGGTCCGAACGATGTCTAAACTTGTTGACATTTACAAAAGACAAGGGACAGACGAGCTGAAGACCAGTTTTCACCCACCTCCAAGGGACAAGGAAGCGATGGACTCCACTGATCCAGCAAGCAGAACAGTGAACCCGGATTGTTTCTAACAGACCTCAGCAGGTCTAAAATGCTAGCATTTAGCATTACATTAGCCCAAGGAGATAGCCTCGCTTGAGAGACTAACATCATCCAGAGCACCGCCAGGAAGCTAACTGATAGCTTCGCCGAAGACCCTCTTTTCGGACTTCGCCAGGAATTGCCTCTAGCTCCGCTATGAGCCTCAAAGCGGGCAGCTCCGCCATCAGCCTGCTATGGTCAACCTTTGACCAATCAAATCTCCTGATGAGATCGGATTCAATCTAATCAAATCCAATCAGGATTCAAATATGGCAGGTGATTGCCACAATCTCTTGACTCTCTTGAAACGAGTAAGTGGATCAAGGAGAATCAATCAACGATATGGAAAGGATCATAACATATCGGAAAGATCAACCGATTTGCCATTTTCTAGCTCCGCGGAAGCTATTATAGCCTCGCAGCAAGGCTACTTTCCAGATTCAAACAGATTCGGTTCAATCTGTTTCTATATCTTCAAAGGGGACGATTATACCCTTACTTTCCCTATAAATAGCCCGTCAGGGGCACAAGGGAGAGGCATCGGATTGCAGAGGAAGGAGCCATCAATTGCCTTCTGATCGCAAGAATCGATCAATTAGCTTCTTCGACTGAGGCTTCTTCATAACGCACGTGCGTTCTCGAATTCAGAGACCTTTTAGAGAATTGCTTTCTCTATCCAGGGTGTTGATACCCTAACATCGTCCTTCTTCCCAAGGAATCTCCGGAACCAGGCGAGAAGGAATTCCTTATCGAAGGCGATTTTGAGAAGCAGCAAGAGGGTTCTACCAATCCTCTATTCTCTGATTCCCGAAACCAGGCGAGAAGGGAATCTCATCGCTCGCATCGTCAAAGGGACAAAGTGGTCGCGCGCTGACCAGACTCCTATCGGCACACTTCTCCAGAATCTCTGAGGGGATCTACTTGTAATCTTTTTAAGAATACTTGTAATTTAGCTCCTCAAACTCTTTTTGTAAGTTTTTCCCCTTTGCAAACATAATGGAAAACAAGATGGCGGCTCCGCTGGGGAATGTATTCTCCTCTGCTGAGAATCAAGTGTCGCAATGCGACGAACAGACCTTCGGGTCTATCTCTGAATTCAGAAAAGCCGGTGCAGCCAGATCTTCTCTTGCTAAATCTTCAAGCAAAGTCTCTGCGGAGACGGAAAAGGTTCTCTACAAACCTGCCGCGGTCCTCTGGCGCAACAAGGAAACATGTCCGCAGCCCAGATCCTGCACTTTTGAGAACCTGGTTATCCAAATTGATCAAAGAAGATTTGAAGAAGTCCTCTCTGGGGGTGGCTTGATGCTTCGAGCACGGAAGCACAAGAAGGTCTTCATGGCCAAGGTTTCAGATCAGAAACCAGAGGCAGAATTTCGCCAACACCCCACAGCCCCGCTTGTGGCTATTCAGGTTCCTTGCGAACCTATACATCCTCTGTCAAAGCGGATATGGAAGCCTAAACAGAAGTCCTCTGCTGAAGCTTCAGGCGTAGCCTCGCCAAAGCCGCGCCCCTCTTATGAAGAAAAAGGCAAGATGCCCGCCTGTACCAACAATGCTGCCAACCATAAAGTCAAGACGGCAATCATACCGTCTCCTAGTGCAGCAATGCCTACCGCTAGCCTTGTCCTCACAAGCAAGGCTATTGTACCTCGGCGTACTCATCGGGTTTACAGCCGCGAGGCTAGAACCAAAGCACTATTCGGTGCTAATCCTTTCCGCAGGACTAAGGGGAACGATGCGTTGTCCATATACCAGATTATTCAGGCCCCTACAGGGCCGACCTGCGAGGATTCTTGGCGGACAAGCGGAGATTAAAGCATTTCCAGATTACTTCCTCCTGTTGTCGACGAAGTGGATGCCAGTTCGTGATGGTCCATTCTATGCAGTGTCGGTTACGACCGACCCTTGCCACCTCTCCATATCGGCGATCAGTCTTTGATCGACTGTCTGCGCGCATCCCGATGAGGCATCCCAAAAGGAGCGGGCCACCGGATCCAGCCTCTGCATCCGTCAACATGACCGGAAGGGGGCGAGAGCCGCGCGGAAGAAGTCAAGCCTCTGACGACACCCCTTTCGGCTCCCCAGATCCGGACTACTGCCCCAGGCTTAGCTGAAGTCTTGGTGCATGAAGAAGGTGTTTTCCGAAACACCAGATCCAGGGTAGCGATACCCTATAATTATGAACAGCCTTCTTCCTCAAGGGCCCTGATCCCGCCACAATCCGGACGATCACCCCAATCGTCTGACGGAGAAGATAGAGACAGCGGGTATGCTTCTTCAGCAACAGTCAGTTCCGTGCGAACGGACAAAGCATCGGTTAATATGGCCGATAACGCCAATGACGACCTTCGTCGGCGTTTGGAGGCTCAGGAGCAGACCTCTAGAACTCAGCAAGAGGCCCTGGACAATATTCAACAGATGCTCGCTCAGCTCCTCAGCAACCGGAATGATGATACCGGAAGTAATCATGACGAGGAGGCATCTCAGCAATGATCCGCCCAAGACGGAGAAATCTAAGGGAGGCTCTTCCCTGGATGCCGAAGTCCTTAAAGGCCTTCAAGCTCAAATTTCATCCCTGGCTCAAAAGGATGAATTGAAGAAAGTGGGGGTAGTCCGTCCTTACCCACTGGAATGGGATTCGGTGTCATATCCGCCAAAGTTCAAACCACCAACGTTGCACACGTATGATGGTAAGAGCTCGCCCAATCAGCACATCTACTATTTCCGGTCTCAGACCGGTAATGTTCTAAACAACGACGCCATCATGGCTAGGTTGTTCATCGGCACCCTGAAAGGGGTAGCATTCGACTGGTTCCGAAGCCTTCCTCAGGGCTCTATCAATTCCTGGGTCGACCTGGAAACCCGGTTCCTCTCTCGCTTCTATGAGGACGATACCGAAGTGACCATGGATAAGCTCCTTTCCACTGTGCAGAGGAAAGGCGAATCTGTCCGTGAATACATTGAGCGGTTCAGAAATCTATCTCTGATGTGCCCAGCAGGGATGCCTTTACCCATGCTTTTACAAACATGCAGACATAACTTCTCGGATCAAGTAGAAGTTCGCATGGGGGCTGTCAAGGCCCATACTTGGAAGGAATTGGTCGAACAAGCTGAGATAGCCGAGAAATCGGCTAAGAAGTTCGAGCCATCCGCCCCTAGAAGCAAATGGGGCACGAACAACAAAGGGCGTAGCGATCTCCCGCAGTCTTCCCAAGCTAAAGGGAAGGAAATTATGTCCGTCGAACTGACCGGGGACATGCAGTCAAAGGCCAAGAAGAGCGGCGTCAACAGCCAAGAGCCCAAGTTTCCTCCGAAGCAGTACTCCTTCAGAGATGACCAGGTGGTCACGATATTCCATCTGCTCCATAAAGGGAATAAGATGAAGCTGCCAGATGCTCGGCGACCTAATGAGATAGGGCGCACAAATGACCCTAAATACTGCCTCTACCACAGGATGATCCACCATCCTACCGACAAGTGCTATGTTCTTAAGGATAGAATTCAAGCCTTGGTCGACGCCGGAGTCCTCACACTGAAGACGGAACAGAAGAAAGTCACTGCCAATATGGTGACTCTTGAGTTCGGCACTACCCAGAAGGTCATGGTTCCTGACGGGACCTATCCAGCCCCGATGCCACGGCTAGAAGTCAAGCATCCTCCAGCCATGACTCAATACAACAAGGGTCTCGTCCCTTTGACATTGGAGACAGGGGAAGTTATGTGGATACACCCTGACCTCGTCCAAGACGTACAGCAGACGTCGAACGACTCCAGCAGAAAGGGCAAGTCCTGCAATGTCATCTCTGTCCTGCCAGACGATGGTAATCTTACTTCGGCTTCCCTCAGCGATTCTGAAGAAGAAAAGCATGCCTGTACAGCGTGGGCAGATGCGCCTCAACAGACGGGCACCCGGTCTGGAAAGTCATATCAAAGGCAATATGACAAATCTACTGACGAGATACAACGGCAAACGACGTCAGTACCAATGCCGGCATCCACTCCAGTCCTGACCAAAGGGAAGGAGAAGCCTAAGGAGGTGCGATTCGACCATGTGTTGAAGAAACCGCCAGGCCAAGGGTTAGCCACGCCCTTTCGCTTTGATATATTGGCCCACTTAGCCAATATCCCGGCTCGTATCACAATACACGAGCTTCTTCGTCTCTCTAAAGAGACGAGAGAGGCACTCAGAGATGCGCTAGCCAACTCAGAGTCCTTTCTGACATGCATGCCTGAGATCCCTGGTGATGAGATGCAGCCTCCCTGCTCAGAGTGCCATCACGCGCAGTCAAAGGTACCTGCCATTACCTTCACGGCGGAAGATATGCTTCTCAAAGACAACAAGCATGACCGACCTCTGTACTATACCGGATATATCGGTTCAACCTGCATTGAAAGAGTACAAGTCGATCCGGGGTCTGCTCTCAGCATCATCCCCAAAAGGCTCCTCTACTTCCTCGGCATACCACTGTACAGGTTGTCTGCAACCACCACTACAATATATGGTTTCAACGCCGGGAGCAGCCATCCGCTTGGAAAGATTCGGCTCCGCTGCAGAATCGGAAGCCTGAAGTCAGAGGTGACGTGCTATGTCATTGATGCTGACACATCATACAACCTGCTACTAGGACGACCTTGGATCCATGCCAACTGGATCGTTCCGTCCACTCTCCATCAGTGCTTCAAGTATGTTGAGGATGATGCGACAGTACGAACTGTCTTCGCTGAAAAGCAACCCTTTAAGGGGGTGGAAAACTACTTCACTGATGCCCTCCTATATCAAGAGGCTAGTGGAACGCCGGGAGAACCATTGCCAGACGATGATGAAAGTGGCAATGAGGCAGATTCGGAATCTGAAACGGGCATGCCGGCCATTCTGATTGGCGAGCCAATTGTAGCATGCTTTAATGATCCCCGATGTAAGATCCCTTCTGATGAGGAAGGCGAATGGATAATTAACGATGATATTTCTTTTGATTATCCTGCGAGCATCGAGTCGATTAAATCCATTATGGATGGCTCTCTTCGCATGCCCGTACATGAGCCAAGTTCGGCCATTACATCTGTGGAGGTTATAGAAGGGGCCACGCTGGTGATCCCTCCGTCCAAGCAAGGACAGTCGCCGATAATCTTCGGCAGAGCCCGGCCAGGGAGATTCTCAACTACAGACTCAAGCTCGGACTCAGAAGTTCCACAGTTCTTCCATTACGCGCCATCAGCGCGCCATATTATGAAAAAGATGGGCTACAACCTGAAGCAGGGAGCGGGCCTAAACTTCGGAAAAGGAAGACGCGGCTTGATGCGTAACTCCGTCCCAAGAGGAAAACCTGCAAATTACTATGATAGTACACGCAGGGGGTTAGGGTATGTTACACCCACGTCATCAACAACAGTTCAGGTCAAAGGCGACGGATCGATCCCATCACAGTCGACCTCATCCTCCGAATGGGACTCTGATGTCAGCATAGGAGGAATATTCGAAAGCCTCATGACTTCAAGCAGTCAGTTGGAACCCGCAGAGGTTGCCAATGAGGAATCATGGGCCCAGCAATTGAGCTTTCAATGGGAAAAGCGGTTTGAGCTGCGCGAGCCACCTACCGAAGACAAGGTGATCCAAGTCAACTTAGGCAGTCAAGATCACCCTAAGCCTATTTTCATAAGTGAAAGCTTATCACTTATCGAAAAGGAAGAATTGATAATGCTCGTAAAAGAGTATATAGATGTCTTCGCCTGGAGCTATGAAGACATGCCTGGACTTGATCCACAGGTCGCTATGCACCGTCTAAATATCAAGCCCGACGTTAAGCCAGTCAAGCAGCAACAACGTCGGTTCCGCCCAAACATCATGGAGGCTATTGAAGCCGAAGTTCATAAACTCATTGCTTGTGGCTTCATCCGGGAGGAACAACATCCAGATTGGGTGGCTAACATAGTCCCCGTCCTCAAGAAAAATGGGAAAATACGAATCTGCATCGACTACCGTGATCTCAATACGGCCTGTCCCAAAGATGAATTCCCACTGCCGATCACCGATGTCATGATCGACAACACATGCGGGTTCGAGAGGATGTCTTTCATGGACGGCTTCTCAGGGTACAACCAGATCAAGATGTATCCTGATGACGAGAAGCATACTTCTTTCCGAACGCCATTGGGGGTATACTGCTACACTGTAATGCCCTTCGGACTGAAGAACGCCGGAGCAACCTACCAACGGGCGATGAGCATGATCTTCCGCGACCATCTCCGAAAGACGGTGGAGTGCTATGTTGACGACATTGCCGTCAAAAGCCGCAGCAAAAATGAACATCTTCGCGATCTGAGAACGATGTTCGACATAATGCGGGCTCATCAGCTGAAAATGAACCCGACAAAATCCTTCTTGGGAGTGTCTAGTGGCAAATTCCTTGGGTTCATTGTCACATCAAAAGGGATCCATTTGGACCCAGACAAAGTCAAAGCCATCCAGGACATGCATCCACCAAGGAATCTCAAAGAGCTCCGAGGCTTGCAAGGCAGATTAGCCTACATCAGAAGATTCATAGCAAATCTATCGGGCCGTTGCCAACCATTTACCCGACTAATGAAGAAGGGTACTGCCTTCATGTGGGATCGAGCTTGTCAAGAAGTTTATGAAGACATTAAAAGGTATCTCACAAAACCTCCTGTCTTAGTGGCCCCTACATCAGGAAACCATTCCTGCTTTATGTAAAAGCCCTGGATTATTCCCTCGGCGCCCTCCTCGCTCAGAAGGACGACAATGGCCATGAGCAAGCCATCTACTATCTGAGTAGAACTCTCATAGGAGCAGAATCTCGGTACAATCCTATTGAGAAAGAGTGTTTAGCTCTCGTCTTCGCTGTTCAGAAGACACGACATTATTTGGTTGGCCAAACCATACATGTCATCTCCAGGGTGAACCCTTTACGACTTCTCATGACGAAGCCAGGGTCGCTGAATTCAAGGTTGGCTAAATGGGCACTTCTGTTGTCTCAATACGACATGACCTTTACTCCTCAGAAGGCAGTTAAAGGCCAGGCCCTTGCAGAGTTCTTAGCTGCTCATCCAGTTCCAGAACATTCAAAACTTCACGAAGACATCCCTGATGAAGTCTTCGAATCTAATGCGACCTCAGCAGAGGAAGTGTGGCAGATGTTCTTCGACGGAGCATCGCGGATGGGCCCCAAAGGAAAGATTATTGCCGGAGTGGGGGTTGTGTTCATCTCCCCACAGGATCATATCCTTCCCAGAGCGTTCTCCTTGACAGAATCATGCTCTAATAATGTAGCGGAATACAATGCCCTACTCATTGGCCTCCAGCTCGCCCAGGGAATGGGGGTACGCTACCTTGAAGCTTATGGCGATTCAAAGCTGATCATAAATCAGGTTAAAGGCGAATACGAGGTCCGTCATGAGGACTTGGTGCCTTATTATCATACAGCCATCGAATTGGCTAGCTTATTTGAAGGCTTCTACATCGGGCATGTGTCCCGATCCCAAAATACCAAGGCGGATGCTCTCGCTGCATTAGCGACGACGCTAGCCTTACCGGCCGACACCGAGTATCACCTCACAGTCGCAACCCGGCATCTCGTATGCTCTAAGCATATGCTAAGGATCCAAGAGGTCCATAATATCTCCGTGGATCTTGAGCCGAGGGATTGGCGCTTCCCTCTCATTGACTACGCTCTGCACGGTCTGCTTCCAGATGATCCCAAAGAAGCGGCGTCCATCAGACGAAGGTCGCTCCGTTTCTACTATGATCCCACTTTGAAGACACTCTACCGTCGTTCATATGACGGTGTCCTCTCCGCTGTCTCTCTCATTCAGAGGCACAGGAAGTGCTTAAAGAAGCACATGATGGTATTTGCGGAGCTCACCAGCCAGGTCCAAAGCTTAAAGACAGGCTGCACAGACTTGGGTACTACTGGCCGACCATGATGGCCGATGCCACCCAATACGCACGAAGGTGTAAGGCGTGCCAGGTCCATGCAGACTTCATACACCAACCTTCGGAGTTGCTCCACCCTACTGTTGCTTCATGGCCATTTGAAGCATGGGGAATCGATGTCGCAGGGCCAATCAGTCCCTCTTCGGCAAGAGGTCATCGGTTTATCCTGGCAATAACCGATTACTTCTCAAAATGGGCAGAGGCCACACCGTTGGCCGAAGTTAAAACCTCCAATCTGGTTAGCTTCATCAAACACCATGTCATCCATCGATTTGGTGTCCCCAGGCGGATCATCCATGACAATGGTCCTCAATTCATAAGCCAAGGATTCTATCGGTTCTGCGATAAATACCGAATTCAGAATATGGCTTCAACAGCTTACAATCCTGCTGCCAACGGCTTGGCAGAGGCATTCAACAAGACAATCATCAAGCTGCTCAAGAAGTTTGTCTCCTCGAACAAGCGAGATTGGGACGAAAAGCTCGGTGAATGCCTTTGGGCCTACCGGACTACGGTTCGGACACCGACAGGCAATACGCCTTTCTCCCTGGTATATGGGTGCGAAGCGGTCATCCCATTGGAAATCCAGATGCCATCATTACGGGTAGCCTTGACTACTAAGATGACATCAGAAGACAATGATCGCCTGCGTCTTCAAGAGCTCGAAGCCCTGGACGAGAAGCGGCTGCAAGCTCAGCAACATATCGAGCTATATCAGGCTCGGATGTCAAAAGCCTTCAATAAGAAGGTCAAGCAGAGAGTCTTCCACAAAGGAGACCTAGTCTTAGCCGTCAGACGACCGATGATTATGACGCACAAGACCAAAGGCAAATTTCAGCCTAAATGGGAAGGACCGTTTGTGATAGAGACAGTCTATTCAAACGGAGCATACCGCCTTACAACTGCAGATGGCGACCTCCTCATGATGCCGATCAATGGCAAATTCTTAAAGAAGTATTATCCTTAATCAAGGATCTTGCTCTCGATCAGGTTAACATTACACCTCTGATCGAGATCCGCGCGTCCGGAATGCGCACAAAGAGAGCCTCTCTCTCTTTCTCCAAGCATGTCAAACCTGTTGATAACTGGGGGTTTGCTTAAAATCCCAAGGGACCCGTTCCCACTTGATTCCCTCTCCAAAATCACCTACCAATTCTCATCCATAGAATGGTAGGACCACATATATTCTGCTGTTACGTTAACAATAAACCTATGACAGCAATCCCCTCGTTTCTCTCCAAGAAAATGAGACCTCCAAAATCACCTACCAATTCTCATCCATAGAATGGTAGGACCACATATATTTCGCTGTTACGTTAACACTAAACCTATGACAGTGATTCCCTCGTTTCTCCCCGTGAAAACGAGACTATTCCCAAACTCCATTGTTATTGAGCTTAGTGGCGTCTTAACCGGTTATGTCATTGCGACCTCTGAACCAGTAGACAGCTAAGTCTCAATCCCGAGTCCTGTTGACATTTACAAAAGACAGGTCTCGATACTCGTTGACATTTCCAAAAGACGAGTATCACCTATTGATTGAAGCTTGGTGGCTTCTCAACCAGTTATGTCATTGCGACCTCTGAACTGGCAGATAGCCAAGTTTCATCTATTATTGAGCTTAGTGGCGTCTTAACCGGTTATGTCATTGCGACCTCTGAACCAGTAGACAGCTAAGTCTCAATCCCGAGTCCTGTTGACATTTACAAAAGACAGGTCTCGATACTCGTTGACATTTACAAAAGACGAGTATCACCTATTGATTGAAGCTTGGTGGCTTCTCAACCAGTTATGTCATTGCGACCTCTGAACTGGCAGATAGCCAAGTTTCATCTATTATTGAGCTTAGTGGCGTCTTAACCGGTTATGTCATTGCGACCTCTGAACCAGTAGACAGCTAAGTCTCAATCCCGAGTCCTGTTGACATTTACAAAAGACAGGTCTCGATACTCGTTGACATTTACAAAAGACGAGTATCACCTATTGATTGAAGCTTGGTGGCTTCTCAACCAGTTATGTCATTGCGACCTCTGAACTGGCAGATAGCCAAGTTTCATCTATTATTGAGCTTAGTGGCGTCTTAACCGGTTATGTCATTGCGACCTCTGAACCAGTAGACAGCTAAGTCTCAATCCCGAGTCCTGTTGACATTTACAAAAGACAGGTCTCGATATTTGTCGACATCTACAAAAGACGAGTATCACCTATTGATTGAAGCTTGGTGGCTTCTCAACCAGTTACGTCATTGCGACCTCTGAACTGGCAGATAGCCAAGTTTCATCTATTATTGAGCTTAGTGGCGTCTTAACCAGTTATGTCATTGCGACCTCTGAACTGGCAGATCGCCAAGTTTCATCTACCATTGAGCTTAGCGGCGTCTCAATTGGTTATGTCATTGCGACCTCTGAACCAGCAGACAGCTAAGTCTCAATCTCGATGCTTGCTGACATTTACAAAAGGCAAGTATCTCCCCTTTTTAGCCCCGCAAAGGGCTGACTTCGAGACTGGCAACATCTCAATTGGTTATGTCATTGCGACCTCTGAACCAACAGACAGCCATGCCTCATTATCCAAACAAACAACAGACGACAAAAGAAAAATCTTTCTATTAATTCAGAAGGATGGGATACATGGAGGAGCCTATAGGCGTACATGATAAGATCGAATCCGATCTCCAAGAGAAGCTAGCCGCGTCCTCCTGTCATCTTCAGCCTGGGCCAGCGCCTGTGATCTTAGCTCCGCCGCATCGAAGTCCACCGCCTGAGCCAGACGAGCCTCGGTCTCCGCCAAAGTCGCCCTCTGTGATGACTTCCGCTCCGCCAGTTCCTCACTTCGAGCCCTGAGCTGCTTAAGCCGCGCAGACTCTTCATGACGCATCTGTGTAGCTTTGGACAAGAGGAGATTTGCCTTTCGGATCATCTCTTCAGCCCTCTTGATCTTATCTTCAGCGTCAAGAAGAGCACTGTTGGAAGCATCAATTGCACTCCCAACCTCTGCTTCCTCTGCCTCCAAGGACCTCAAGTCAGAGGAGATAGCCTCAACAGCCTCTTGAGCAGCGAGCTGAGCCTCGCGCTTCTGGGCGACAAGACGCGCGAGCCGTTCATCAGCCAAAGACGCTGCGTCGGAACGATGGAAATGGCGCCATTCCTCCACGTCCTTCTCAAGGTCATCTACCAGGAGCTCCAGAGCAGTAGCTTGATGGTACCCCTCAAAGTCCCGGATACACTCGATGCCACGGGAGAGAACCATTTTCAGCTTCGAAAATGGCACAGGCGAGCCCTTCAAGACTAGACCGATAGTCTGCTCCAAACTATTATAGAAGCTGTCGACCAGATTACCGATAAAGTCATTCTCAGCTTCATCAATCCTTGAGACAACCTCGGAGCAATCTACCAACCTAGTCGACACCACTGCGGAAGAAGAAGCGGGAACATCGACAGCAGCAGGGCAAGCCAAAGGTGACCTCGGCGGAGTCCTCAGCGACACCGGCACGCCAGCCACCGCGGAGGTAGGACTGGCAACCACCTCCTGAGCAGCAGGCTCAACTACCAGCGTCGGGGAGGTAGGGCTCACAATCACCCTCAATGCCGTATTCGGCAAGACAGTCTGCACCCCACTCGTTGATATGACTGGAAGTGGGGGTACCTCCGGGACTGCCGCCTCTTCAACCTCAGGGCCCTCCGCTGATTTGGGCTGATAAAAAGGCAGGTCGCCATACAGCGCGTCTAACACAGCTGCGTCTGCCCCGGTCGAAGCGCTCATATCGCCCTTTGACCCTTCAGGAAAACCCTCCGCTTCTTTCGAAGCTGATGCACCTTGGGGACGAATGCCTGCAACAAAACCAAGGTCAAAAAGGAGACGCAACAAATAGGCGAGGACCAAGAGACCTTAGTCTTACCGAAGGCCGATGTCACCTCGTCAGCCGCATCAGAATCCAAGGGTCCCATCGAAAAGTTCTTACCAGACTCAACGCGGATAGTCGGCCCACTCGCCGATTCCTCCGCAGACCACCCGGCAGAGCTGGATGCCATAGGACTTCCTTTAGAAGTCCCAGCGCCCGAAGGGCCAATATCGGCCGCATCACCTCCGGACTCCTCCGAGCGAGCAAAGGAACCAGCTGCACTTCCACAAGTGAACAGGGGATCGTAGTGCTCCCCTTGCTCTCCAATTGCCTCAGCTCCTGCAACAAAGAGCGAATGATGAGTCATGTAAAGCGTGCTGAAGGCATATTAGATGGGACCAATCTTACCAGTAGTCGGTTCAGCAACCGACGGCTCAGCCACTAATGGAGCAGCAGAAGGAGGCGCAGCAGAGGGCTCACCCTCCACCACAATGGTAGGAGTCTGGCGACGGGGCTTCTTCGCCGACAACTTCCTACGGGATCCACTCCCACGCTTCCTTTTGAAGTGGACCTCAGAGTCCCCTTCCTCCACTTCTTCCACATGCTGTGGGGGAGTTGTCCCCACTACACCAGATCCGGCTTCACGAGCACCTGCTTCGAGGGCATCGGGTCTTGTCTCTGCCTCGAAGCGAGGGCTCTCTGCATCAGAAGCCTCGCTATCATCCACAGCGATGAACTCCTCTATGCCAGGAACACGGACTCGCTTGCCCTCCATCTTATCAGAAGCCTTCTGCCTCAGCCGATGAGAAATCAACTTCACACCTGAACTATTGGCTTTGAATCCAGGAGGCGTGGAATTCGAAGCTGCATACCATTGGCAGAAACACAGGGTCGTCCATAAGCCGGGATCCCTCAACGGCGTGCGTAGCCACGCTCCAGTGCCATCCGCGGTAAAGAACCGCCAAGCACGAGCCCCATCAATGAGGCTCCCCATGAAAGCCAGGTCCGGATTCGGGTTGCCCACATACAACTGGTCATACCCAAATTGGCGGGCGAACCGGCTCGGAATGTAGGGCTCCATGTAGCAGGTATCCCCACTCCGGTACAGCAGATGCGAGGGCCGGATACAGACCAGCCACTCGAAAACACCCCGACTCATGGGGGACCGACCTGATTCCACGTCATGGAATTCCTCGTTGTATCCTGCACCCCGCAGGCGAGGAAAGCAACGGAATAGGCTATAAGCGTCATAGCGACGCACTAACTTACGGGCCTCGGTCACATAAGTTTTCTGCCACAGACAGCCTTCAAAACGACGGAGAAGCGCCGTTTGAACACCCTGAGGTGGGTCTTCCCCAGCTCCAATCAAACTGGGGCAGTGCAAGGCGAACCACGCCATCAAGTAGGTGTACGGTAAACCTACCCTAGGATTGGGCCCGTCACGAGGCAAGACGGCACCCTTCCCTCGCCTTGACGCCATTGGCCTGCAGAAAGCCTCCGTCAGTACACGAAGGCCCCTCTGAATACAACACACCATGGCCGGGAGAAGACCCAGACGGTGGCCATGGACCAAGCGAACGGCAGGCAGCAGCACATTCGGGTGAACAATGTCACCCGAAGAAGAAGGCACGACACACTTCTTTAACCAGATGGTTAAGAAGCCAGCCAGCAACGCCTTGCGAGACATAGGCCGACGGGCCTGATGGTGAAAGCTCCGAAGAACATCACCCTTCTCGAAAGGACCATCATCTTCTGTCACGACGATGTCCTTTTCAGCACGCACCTCCATCCTCGCCAAGATGTCTTCTTCAGCAACTCCGCAATGAGCTGCCTCGGGCACACTAGTCATGTCCGGGAACAAGTAGTTCCCCCAGCTCTTCAAGCTCTTCGAGCTACCTTTGCCACCGGTGTGGATGCTGGAGCAAATGTGCAAATGGCACACCAATTCCCGATATGTCTCAAGCAAAGCAGGCTCTTGCTTCTCCAAGAGGGCCAGCTCCGCCTCACACGGAAAATACTCTTCATATGGAAGAGACCCGAAGGGCAAAGCAGAGATCTCTCGCATCTCATGCAGGGCCATGCCCAATTCACCAACCGGGGTGAAGAAAGTCCCCGAGGCTGGGCAGTACAACTCAAGAATGGCGTAGAAGCACGCCACCTTCATCTCAATGCCGTAGCAGGTCGCCCTGACGGCCTCATAGAGGTTCAACCTCTCTAATTCCCCCTCAAAATGATTGAGGATATAATTGGTCAACTCCGCCCACCATGACCTAGGAGGGTGGACCCAACCAGGAGCCCTGAAGTCCGTGGCGGGATAGTTCCCGTCAACTTCGCAGAACTGAGTGCCAAAGGTCGGCGCCGCAGCTGGATTCTCTCCTACTGGAAGGTCCCTCGCCACCTTCCCAGGGTATAGCCCTATTATGCTACGAGGATAGCCCGCCCTCGAATAGCCGGTCTGGAATGTCAACCTCCCGACACTTACAGATTCGGCATTTAGGCTCACGCCCCACGCCATCTTCCGAGCCTGAGTCACGCTCGCGAAGGAAGACAAAGCGAAATGCCGCTTAGTAGACGGGAGATAGAATCTCTCGCCGTCCAACTGGAAGATCCACTGGCCTTCACCGGCCTGTAGCTGGCGATCGGGATCAGGTGCAGCATCCCCGAACATGAAGTCAGGCTTTTTGTAAGCCTGACGGTCGATATCTTCCAACGGAGCCGTAGTCAAAATGCTCCGCATGGCCTGCGGGCCACCACTCTGAATGAGCGTATCCCGTACAAGGGGGCTCGGCTCACTGAACAAGGAAGCCTGCCCGATGAACTGCAAGCTGATGCTCCCTGCTCGACTGGTTAAGCCAAATAGACTGTTCTGGAGGCCGGAGGCGTGATGCACTGCAAAAACAAAAAGAAAATGAACTATGATTAGTTCACCAATCAAATCGACGCGAAGACACAAAAATTCGCTAAGGCATAGCCTCGCCCAGTAAGCAGGGACAGCGGGATAATAGCTTTGATAAAAAGCTTCGCTTCACAGATAAGACTGCATCTTTGCAAGAAGTGGCATAGCCCTAAGGGCTGGCGTCATCAAAAGGACGTTATGGATAACAGTCACCCTTCGTGGCCACAACTGAAGGCACACGACCCATATCCTGTTCCTCAACAGGATGAAGATTGCCCAAGCAATGGCTTCCTATGGAAGCCCAAGAGAAGAACTGTTCAGTTCTTACTTCCCTGGTGCAAGCAAAATAGGGAAGTTAAGGGAAACGAGTTCCCTGATAAGGACAGATCATATTCGATCGTCCTAATAGCCGAGTATCGACTCCAAAGGATGAAGACCACTCTCTAATCAGATTAGAGAGTCTCTTACCAGCGATCGGTCGCTCAATGAACGGAGGAGGGCCCTCCGCTGCAGAAGTCGCTGCTTCCTTTCCCGCTCGTCTCTTGGGCGCCATTGAAGAATTACAGGAGTTTTTGAACTCTTGAAAAAGGAAGAAAAGAAGAGTCAAGTACTCTGGAAAATTCAAAGAGAAATGATGATTTTCTCTCAGCCCGATCGGGCTTTTATAGGCCAATCAGCGCCTAAATCAAGGCCTCGAAAAAGGGCACATGCCGCCGTTTCGAATTAATTCGAAACAGTGCCCGAAGCGCCTGAGGCGCTTTCCCAAAAGCGACGGTTCAATCCCACTAAGGGGTTAACTCCGCACAAGAGCAAAGTGCGGACTTCACGCAATCCTTCAAGGACTTAACCGAAAGGTTTGAATTAGCCCTCTAAAGAGGCGCTGACGTGACAGCCTCGCAAAGATCATTCAAAGGAAGGGCTATGCCCGTGCGCAGTTTAGCCCAGCAATGGCCAAACTCTCAGTGAAGCAAGCAAAAATCAAATGATCAGACAAAGAACTTTCATTGATCTAAAAGCAAAGATACATTTGATATTACATCAAAGTTGTGTTTCATACAACACACCAAGTTGCCTAGCAAGGCCATTTGCATAAAAGGCATACAAGCGGTTTTATCTGCTTCCAGACCAGATCAACTGGACACGAAAGGCCTTCCTCCTGCACAAGGCTGTAACCAGTTCTGCCACCGGGACACGGTCATTTTTCTCCACAAAATGGCGGGTCTTATCAGGCCATTTTTTTTGAAGCCTGGCAATAAAAGCTTATCGCCGCCAACACGTCAGATCACCTATAAAGGGAACTAGTTTTGATGCTAGTAATCTGACGGGTGTGAGGCCCACTCCCCTGAAGTGGATCGTCCCCGACGAAGGCCACCAAAGTTGAAAGTCGGCAACCAGCCTCACCTCAGATCGAATCATCTCGGATAAGAGGCTGCCAACAGCCTCTGGGACGCGCACCCGCTGCCCCGAATTGTTCCTCCTGCTTAAAAGTAAAGCTTCAACCGGGGAAGCATAAGGCAATTTTATGGCTTCTTCCATCAAGTCACCAGACTGGCAAGCATAGCTCACTGCAAGGCAAATTGGAGTAAGTTAGCAGTCAAGCACAAAAACATTAAGTCAGATTCTTCAGCGGCAAAGTAATCCGACTTCAGTCAAAGCAGAGGATAAGCCTCGCCTGCACGGCAACCAGGGGCTGGCTCAGCAAACGCCAAGTCCTAGCCTCGCCTATACGGCAAAGTCAGACTGATCTTGTGAAGAACAGTCTCAACCTCACCAATATGGCAAGACTGGCTCAACTATTGAAGAAGCCAAGTCCCAAGTCCTGCCTGTGCAGCGGACTTAACAAGCAACGATCTTTCACTGATCAAGCCAAGATGATAGCTTCACAGAAAACTATGATGAGATCCTTCTCTGCAGCAGCCAATTGCAAGATGAAGAACAAGGGAAGCTAATCCCTGAAGCGAGCTGCCAAAGCTAAATCAAGGGAGATGAGTTCCCTAAAAGCAGTGAAGTCTTTGAATGATCGAGACTTACTGGTCCTTGGCCGGTTAGACAACCAGAGTGGGTTTTCCTACTAATTCAGAGATCTGAGTATCTCTCACAACCAAGAGAAGAGAAGAAAGGCAAGGCACTTCTCTTCAGAGGACCTCAAGTGTCCTATTTATAGGCCCCATGGCCTGAGTGCGATCACCTCAAGCGTGGAAGCACGAGCGCATTCAAGGCATTTACTGCGCCTTGATAACAGGAACGGTTTCCATTGGAACCGTACAAGGGAAGAGAACGTCTCCCTCATAAAAGGCACTTATTGCGCCTAGAAGAAAGGGAATATCCTCCCTTGGAAACGTGCAAATCGGAGAATATCTCCCTCGATCAGCATGAAGAAAGGAGTAATCCTCCTCGTAACTGGCCCACGGCAGTTGGCCTCGGGAAAGCGACAGATGTTCCAGAGCGAACTTACCTAGCCGCGAAGCTACCCAGACGCGAGTCTACATGATTCCTCGGCGAATCTACATCCCAAAGCAGGATTGAAGGCGAAGCTGAACTCAACCATCATGGCAATGTTCATACTCCACACCACCATCACAGCAGTTCAAAGTATTTCGAAATCTGGGCTATTGCAGACTTTCGAAAACTTTGAAGGGGGTCTTGTTGACACTTAAAAAAGACAAGATTCTCATTGGTCCGAACGATGTCTAAACTTGTTGACATTTACAAAAGACAAGGGACAGACGAGCTGAAGACCAGTTTTCACCCACCTCCAAGGGACAAGGAAGCGATGGACTCCACTGATCCAGCAAGCAGAACAGTGAACCCGGATTGTTTCTAACAGACCTCAGCAGGTCTAAAATGCTAGCATTTAGCATTACATTAGCCCAAGGAGATAGCCTCGCTTGAGAGACTAACATCATCCAAAGCACCGCCAGGAAGCTAACTGATAGCTTCGCCGAAGACCCTCTTTTCGGACTTCGCCAGGAATTGCCTCTAGCTCCGCTATGAGCCTCAAAGCGGGCAGCTCCGCCATCAGCCTGCTATGGTCAACCTTTGACCAATCAAATCTCCTGATGAGATCGGATTCAATCTAATCAAATCCAATCAGGATTCAAATATGGCAGGTGATTGCCACAATCTCTTGACTCTCTTGAAACGAGTAAGTGGATCAAGGAGAATCAATCAACGATATGGAAAGGATCATAACATATCGGAAAGATCAACCGATTTGCCATTTTCTAGCTCCGCGGAAGCTATTATAGCCTCGCAGCAAGGCTACTTTCCAGATTCAAACAGATTCGGTTCAATCTGTTTCTATATCTTCAAAGGGGACGATTATACCCTTACTTTCCCTATAAATAGCCCGTCAGGGGCACAAGGGAGAGGCATCGGATTGCAGAGGAAGGAGCCATCAATTGCCTTCTGATCGCAAGAATCGATCAATTAGCTTCTTCGACTGAGGCTTCTTCATAACGCACCGTGCGTTCTCGAATTCAGAGACCTTTTAGAGAATTGCTTTCTCTATCCAGGGTGTTGATACCCTAACATCGTCCTTCTTCCCAAGGAATCTCCGGAACCAGGCGAGAAGGAATTCCTTATCGAAGGCGATTTTGAGAAGCAGCAAGAGGGTTCTACCAATCCTCTATTCTCTGATTCCCGGAACCAGGCGAGAAGGGAATCTCATCGCTCGCATCGTCAAAGGGACAAAGTGGACGCGCGCTGACCAGACTCCTATCGGCACACTTCTCCAGAATCTCTGAGGGGATCTACTTGTAATCTTTTTAAGAATACTTGTAATTTAGCTCCTCAAACTCTTTTTTGTAAGTTTTTCCCCTTTGCAAACATAATGGAAAACAATAAGTTTTTCTTTCTTTCCTTCTCTAGTTTAGATCACCATCCACATCTTTCCATATTCTTTCCCACAACTCATTATAAATACCACTTTTCATTGTAAATATCATTGTGACTAACAAAATAATTAAAAAAAAGATAAATTTTTAGGGATAACTTACAAACGCTTCCATCGCTAGTCCCTCCCTGAGGATCACGACCCGCATAGCCTTGCTACCGCGGATTAGTATTGAGCACCTCGCACACCTTTAATTCTCAGATCTAATATTCATATTTTGTGTGCAGGAAAACTCAATCAAAAAATTGGCGCCGTTGCAGGGGAGGGACGGTAAGTTTATCTCTAAAACAAAAATTTAATTTTAAACTAATTCTTTATTCTTTTCTGTTTGCAGGTTTGGAGAACAGGAAACAGAAACAGAGCAGCATCAAGGACATACAGCAACCCAGTGCCTCTGCCCTCGAAGGCAGAGCACCAGGGCCTACATATTTGCCGCAGATCTGCGGCAAAAGCCACAATTCTGCGGCAATAGTAGTTCACTACTAATTTGGTTTTCTGCAGGTTGCTGCAAATTGTAAATTCTGTTTACTGCTCTGTTTATTTTGTTCTGTGATATACCTGCTTACTGTTAATTAATTCAACAGTAAACTATTTGTTGTTAAAGATAAAAATTGATTAGATGTTTGCATATTAGGCACGTGTCTTTTCAATTCATTTATTTTACTGTTGAAGAGTGCTGGAGCAAGGTACGTACGCATTGCATGTAGAATAGGACTCATCTCTTGGTTGATTTTCTGCTTTGAGTGAATCTTATCTACTTATCTTGTACACTTGCACTAATTCATCTTAAGGGCATAACCCATTAACAAGATAAGGTGGGGATTTCATCACCCTTCCTTAACCCAAAAATCATATTCCGAGCACTCACTAACCCAAGCCTAACTAAAACTGAGTAGACGTTGGCCCTAGGGACATCTCGGACTCAATAGGAGATTATCCTAAGGGGGAACAGTACTGGAAGTTGACTCTTGCCAAATCAGTGTCTAGGAAAGGGATTGAGGGCCGAAAGCCCGAAGATTGGTGGTTATTTAATTAAGGAACGTCTTTGACGGAAACCTCCCACCACTCTTGCCCTGACCTGGCTGATTAACTTGTGGTCAAAGTCTGCACCCTACCTCCTATGGACAGTCTAACCAGTTAGGAGTCGTCTAGGTCATAGGTCTACCCTAACTTAGGTTAGAATTTTTTTTATTTGTTTATTTGTTTGTTTTCTTTTTTTTCTTTGTTTGGTGTGATATGGCATATAATAATAATCCCAATTTTAATCCATATTACACACCTAACTATTTTTCGGATATTACCAACCCGGCATATCACAACTTTGACCAACCTAGTGTGCCGGAATGGTCTTATCCGAATGAATATAACCCATACCCCCCATCTTATGACTATAATTTCCATAATAATTTCAACTCATCACAGAGTTTATGGGGTTTCGAGTCCCCCGAGTCTAATTCTCGACCAAATTGTCCTCCATATCCATCTAGTCCACATTCTTCCCAAGATTCATACTCAGATCCACCCATTCAGAATAGAAATCCATCTATCTTGGAAATGATGAGTATGAATGAGTCCAAGCAAAAATCACCATCATCTTAGACATGATGATGCGTGAGTCCACCGACTCACAACTTCATCACGATTACCCGTCCTATTTTCAAGTCCAATCAGAACATGATGCACCTATCGACTATGAAGGGATGCTTGCCGCCATGACTCAGGCTAGATTAGCCCATGATCATGACCTAGATTTGATGGTTGAATCTTTACGTTCTCACCGTTCGGCCATTTCTGCTTTCATTGACCACTCTTTTAGAGCCGACGAACCAAGTTGCTTTGGACAACAAGATTCTAATTCAGTACAATTATTAGAACTTGCCGAAACTCCAATTGTTGATAGTTTGGCAAGTTTTTCCTTTCCTGAAATAGAACTTGAGGATGAATATGATCATGATCCCCAACTTGATGATTCAGTTTTATTTCCTGATTCAATAATGACTCCAATGTCTCCACCTGATTTCACTTTTCCCGAGTCAACATTGGATCCTATTCCAATTCATAATGAAATTGAATCACCCATTTTAGATGATCATATTGAACTTGACCAATTGTGCAATTTTGAAAATCCTATGGATAAATTGGTAAGGTATTACATTGAACCCAATGAGATATGCGACCTAGATTCTCACAATCTCTTTACTTCTGAAACTGATTGTACAATTCTGACGAAAGATGTTGACCTTAGTTTTGAAGAATTGTATGGCGATGAGCTAGAATTCCTTAATATTGGAAGTAAAGAGATATCACCCATATTAGGTCACATTCCATTGTGGAAAGAAGATTGTGGACTTGAGTTTCAATTTCTTGACTTGAACTCAATTCTTGAACCTAGCCCGACTCCTGAGCCCTTACTTGATTTGAGCATCTTCCTTGAGTCGGTATTCGTTCCCGTACCTATAATGTCCAAGTTAATAATTCCATCTTTTCATACTCCATTTTGGGACAAGGAGGTTTAGACAATTAACTCTGAAATTTATTATGAAATTTGGAAATTTGATGGGGTGGAAATACTAAAAATTGATTATACATATATTTTAGTGGGTTATGTAAGGAAAGTTTCTGGTGGGTTCCACCAAATTATCTGTTATCTTGATTGGGCCGCATTTCGTGGACCAATTAGACCACCACCGGAACCACCCCCTAAGGTAATTTTCTGCCTTCCCTTGTTCTGTTTCATGCATATATGCATACATTCATACATTGAGGACAATGCATGAGATAAGTGTGAGGGTGGGCTTTACTAACATACTAACATAAGTAGACACTAACAAAATTTGCTAATAAAAAATTTTAAAAAAAAAATGTTATAAAAAGGAAATATTTTGACTTATTTTTTTGAAAGAAATCTAAGTTAGTTTTAAGGATTAGGAAAATCGTGATTAGGATTTCTAAAAACTTGGTCAAAATAAATAAATTGTTTAAATTTTTAGGTATAGGAGAGAAATTGAATAAGTAGTTAGTCTTAATTTTACCTTAATGAATGTGCATACCAAATGCATATCTAGGATTCTAAGACAAAGACCTTGTGCCTCATAAAAAAAAAAAAACACCAATTAAGCTGATACATGTGCCTCAAGAAGCATAAGTATTCATGCCTAAAGGTGAGTAAATAAATAAAGTCCTTAGTTTTGGGGCCTAGTTCACTCGAATTTGAGTCCGCGGGGTGTTTTCTCACCTGGTGCCCTAAAGCCAACCGGTTTGGGAGTCACCGACTTTAAGTTCGCTACATGGGTGGATTAGAAAGCCTAATAAAACTAAAAAAATATGAGATATGTATTAACACATCTAATAGTCAATTAGTTAGGTATGAGGGCCTCAAGAAGCCTTGATACTTATACAAAAGAAATTAGATGAGTTATACATGCTAAAAAAAAAAAAATTATTAACACATCTAATAGTCAATTAGTTAGGTATTAGGGCCTCAAGAAGCCTTGATGCTTACACGAAAGAAAATTAGATGAAGTTACAAAAATAATAAAGAGGCATGAGAGTCCAAGTTAAGGAATTCCTAGTAAAAACATAAGGATGCATATGATTTTGGTAACGAAAAAGACTATATTAGAAATTCGATTTAATTCTTACCTAAAATGGAAAACAGTTAACTTTATAAAGACTAAGTTTGAAGAATGAATAAAAATGAGGATCCTAAAACTTATAGACTACTTAGTCTCTTCAATAATAATTCAATATTTTTCTTTTTATGGATTTTGTGGGTGCAATCCGCTGAAAACCCCCACGAGACAACACTCGTCCTCTAGGGTAACCTAGAGGTTTAACGGCTTGTTGCACGTGCTAAGTGCAATCGTGATTCCTACGAAAGTGAGTTAGGTTAGATTAACTTTTTCTTTTTCTTTATTTTTACTCGAGGACGAGCAAAAAGATAAGTGTGGGGGTGTGATTGGTAGTCAAAAGTGCATTTTTATCATAACATTTACCATCACATTTTTATATTATTCATTTAATTCTGCACAATTATTAATATTTTATTATTTATTGTGTGCAGGCCTCGAATTATTATAAATAAAGCTTAATGAAGCCCAAAAGCCCATATTTGAAGCCCAGGTGTAAAAGTGCAAATATCAATTGTCAAAGTGCAAATATACAAGGGCTAAAGTTGCAATTATTAAAGATGAGGGAAGGATAGAATTCTACCCAACCCTAAACTCTTGCAGGATGAGCATAAAAGCCAAAGATAAGAAGGAAATTCGTGGATAAAAGATTTGGGATATTTGAGATCAAGGTAACTTGATTTCTAAGTTATCTCGAAAATCTAGAATAAAGAGCTAGGATCACACTTCCAGAAGCAAGTGCCCAGATGGACGGACCAGAAGAAGCCACGCGCCAAAGCGCGTGGCCAGATTCCCTAGAAATGCCGTAATTCCACGGCAAAATCCCAGTTTTTGCGGCACTTTGATGTTATCTGGATACCAGATTTCGTGGGCGACTTTATCCGGGACTCTTCGACCTTCTGCACCTATAAATACCCCCTGCAGTGCAACGTACAGAGTAGTCCAGCGTCCAGCAAAGGGCCAAAAGCTAGGGTTTAGGTTTTTCTTCTTCTAGGTTAGATTTTATGTTCGTTTTTCTTTTGTAAAATCTGTAACTGAGAGTGGAGGAAGCTTTCATGGAGGAAGGAGTCCATGCTTGTACTGAGGTGACAGCGGTGTAAGCCAACTCTTCTTCTATTGTTAATGAAATCTGCTTGAGGTTTGTCTTTTTTATTATTCTTGTTTTATTTCTTCGTGTTTTATTCATGTATTTCTCTGTTCCTGTTTTCTTCCATTGTTTTTCTCTAATGCCTCGTGAACAATGAGACCCAATTGCATTGAGACTGCCTAGCCAAAGAAGAACCCTTTATGGCTTATGGCGATGAACATCCTATACGCCATACTTGCAAGTCTTCCAAAGAAAAGGTAAATCATCGCACGGATCAAAGGTAAGCAGGCTGAAGAGGTTTGTACGTGTTATAAGTTTTTCTTTCTTTCCTTCTCTAGTTTAGATCACCATCCACATCTTTCCATATTCTTTCCCACAACTTATTATAAATACCACTTTTCATTGTAAATATCGTTGTGACTAACAAAATAATTAAAAAAAAAGATAAATTTTTAGGGATAACTTACAAACGCTTCCATCGCTAGTCCCTCCCTGAGGATCACGACCCGCATAGCCTTGCTACCGCGGATTAGTATTGAGCACCTCGCACACCTTTAATTCTCAGATCTAATATTCATATTTTGTGTGCAGGAAAACTCAATCATATTCGGAGGAACCCACAAGAAATTTCTCTTGTATAACCCACTAAAATGTATGTATGATCATTTTTTAACAATTCCACCCCATCAAATTTCCAAATTTCATAATTATTTTCAGAGTCAATTGTGTCAACCGCCTTGTCCCAAATGGAGTATGAAAAGATGGAATGATTGACTTGGACGTCAGAAGTATGGGAACAAATACCGACTCAGGAAAGAAACTTAAATCAAGTAAGGGTTCAGGAGTCGAGCTCGGTTCAAGAAGTGTGTCCAAGTCAAGAAGTTGAAACTCAAGTCCACAATCATTTACCCACAATGGAATGTGACTCAATATTGGTGATTCAAGTTCAGGAATGATAGGTGTGGGAATCAAAACTGACTCTAAAAGATTACCTAAGTTGGGTAACAAAACAGGAGTCAATAATGATTCGGGAATTTGAACTTGATCACAGATTTGAGAATCTAGGTCACATATCTCATTGAGTTCAATATCATAAAAATGAGAACTTGCCAATTTATCCATGGGACTTTCAAAATTATTAAATTGGTCAAGTTCAATATGATCATCAAAAATGGGTGATTCAATTTCATGATGAATTGGCACAGGATCCAATGTTGACTCGGGAAAAGTAAAATCAGGTGAAAACACCGGAGTCATTATTGAATCAGGAAGTAGAATTGAATCACCAAGTGGGAGATCATGATCATATTCATGCTCAAGTTCTATTTCTGGAAAGGAATAACTTGCCAAACTATCAAAAATTGGAGTTTCGGCAAGTTCAAATGATGGTACTGAATTAGAATCTTGTTGTCCAAAATAACGTGACTCGTCGGCTCTAACAGAATAGTTAGCGATATCAGAAATGGCCGAACGGTGAGAACGTAAAGATTGAACCATCATATCTATTTCATGATCACGAGCTAATCTAGCCTGAGTCATGGCTTCAAGCATCTTTTCATAGTCGATTGGTGCATCATTTTGTGATTAGACTTGAAAAGAGGAAGTGTTGTTGGGACAATCGTGATGAAGTTGTGAGTCGGTCAGATTTTGTGACTGTTGCTTGGACTCACGCATCATCATGTCTAATATTGATGGTAATTGTTGCTTGGACTCATGCATACTCATCATTTCTAAGATAGATTGTTTTCTATTCTGAATGGGTGGATCTGAGTATGAATCTTGGGAATATTGTGGACAAGGTGGATACAGAGGACAAGTTGGTTGAAAATTAGACTCTGGGGAAGCGAAAGCCCATGAACTCTGTGAAGAGTTGAAATTATTGTGAAAATTATGGTCATAAGATGGGGGGCATGGGTTATATGCATTCGGATAAGACCATTCCGGCACACTAGGTTGGTCAAAGTTATGATATGCCAGGTTAGTAATATCCGAAAAAGACGTTGGTGTGAAATATGGATTAAATTAGAAAAATTGTTATATGCCATATCACACAAACACAAACAAAGAAAAAGAAAACAAACAAATAAGCAAACAAAAAAAAATTTAACCTAAGTTAGGGTAGACCTATGACCTAGACGACTCCTAACTGGTTAGACTGTCCACGGGAGGTAGGGTGTAGACTTTGACCACAAGTTAATCAGTCAGGTCAGGGCAAGATTGGTGGGAGGTTTTCCGTCAAAGACGTTCCTTAATTAAATAACCACCAATCTTCGGGCTTTCGGCCCTCAATCCCCTTCCTAGACACTGATTTGGCAGGAGTCAAATTCCAACACTGTTCCCCCTTAGGATAATCTCCTAATTGAGTCCGAGATGTCCCTAGGGCCAACGTCTACTAATTTTAGTTAGGCTTGGGTTAGTGAGTGAGGAGATTGTTTGTGTGCCAAGGAAGGGTGATGAAATCCCCACCTTATCTTATTTATAGGACAAGCCCTTAAGTCAATTTAGTGCACGTGTAGAGCAGTAGACAAATATTCACTCAAAGCAGAAAATCAGCCAAGGGTGCTTCCTAGTCTATATGCAATGCGAACGTACCTTGTCTCCAGCACTCTTCAACAAAAATTAAAAAAATTAAATAGACACGTGCTTAAGATGCAAGAGTCTAATTTTTTTTATTTTTCAACAAATGGGTTACTGTTAATTAATTAGTAGTGTAAAGGTTTATCACAGGGCAAATTTTAACAGAGCAGTAAATCAGATTTGAAAGTAGCAGCAACCTGCAGAAAACAGGGTAAGTAGTGAACTACTCAGGTCGCAGAAACGCGGCTTTTGTCGCGGAACCACGGCTCTGTAGTAGGCCCTGTTGCTCTGCCTTCAAGGGCAGAGGCACAGAGTTGCTATATGTCTTTGCTGCTTGTTAGTTTTCATGTTCTCCAAACCTGCAAATAGAAAGAATAAAAGAATTAGTTATTTATTTTTTTATTTTTTAGAGAATACTTACCGTCCCTCCCCGGCAACGACGCCAAAATTTTGATTGAGTTTTTACTGCACACAAAATACAGAATTTCAAAATTTTTAAAACAATAATGCAGGGTGCTCAATTCTACCGCTATAGCAAGTGGCTATGCGGGTCGTGATCCACAGGGAGAGACTAGCGATGGAAGCTTGTTTAGTAAGTTCTCTCTCTCTTTTTTTATAATGATATTTACAATGATATTTATAATGAAAAAGAGTAAAAGAGATTGGGAATAATGTGGTGTTGGTAATCTAAACTAAAGAAATAAAAGAAAGAAAACTAAAAACTAAAAAACATACTTACCTCTTCTGCGCCTGTTTACCTTTGAACCGTGTCAACGATGAAAAATCACCTAGAGGGGGGGGGGGTGAATAGGTGACAATGCTAATCAAAGGGCAAATAAAAATTTAAAGCTACAACAATCACAATCAAGAATCACAAGATTAATGCAAGCAAGTAAGTATGACAATGAATATGATGAGCAAGTAATAAGTGCAAGCAAAGTAGAGCAAGAATTGCAAGAATGTAAACCAATCGCAAACACAAGGATATGTTATCGAGGTTCGAGCACCCAGCTCTACTCCCCGCCTTCCCCAGAAGGATTCCGACCACTTCCACTATCACAAAGATCTCAAATACAATGGAGTACCCAACTCCTACAATCTCAAGAACAAGTAATTTCCTTGGTAGTCAAAAGACCACAAACTCTCTCTTTCAAATATCTCTTCCCTTACAAAGGTCCTTAGAGAATATTGAGTAGGAATGAAGCTCTTGTTGTAAGTGAAGAAAGAAAATTAAATCAGAGAGTATTTGAAAACCCTTCAGAAAATCAGTGAGAAATTCAGCACAAAAACAAAGAAACAAGTCTCTTTTGAAAGCCTTAAACTTTTGAATTTTCTAGCAAAAATTTGTTGTTTTTGAATCTCTCCCCAAACACCCCTATTTATAGGAGAGGGCTAGGGTTTAAGGATAAAACATAATTACTGATGTTTAGGAGGCAATTAGATCAAAATATATCCTTAAACGAATTTTTAAACACAAAAGACAAAAATAAACAGCTCACTTAAAATCTGCCCGTTACTGTTCAACGGACACATCGGTCGACTGGGCCGGTCGACCGATAGATCAAAAATTTGACCGTTATAGGCCAGCGGTCGACCGACTCGGTCGACTGAGAAAACCTGTGAGCAAAAACAATATCTCGGTCGACCGCCCCGGTCGACTGGCAGACATGCACACTGATACGTGCCTCTGCCAGAACTGCGGTCGACTGGTCCGGTCGACCGGACCAGACTGACACAGACTCGGTCGACTGTCCCAGTCGACCGGATCAGGTCAAAAATCATTTTTGAAAAAGAAAATAAAGAGGATTTTGATTTTAACAAAAATACTTTTGAACAGGGAATAGAATTAAACATAAAGATGTATTTGTAGGCAAAAACTTGTATGCAAAATATTTTTGTATAATTTATAAGAAATTATTTTGGAATGAGCATGTGCGCAAAAACGTGTGTGATAGAGCTTCAAACCTATCCACTATTCTTTAACATACTATAAACTGAAAAACAAATTACATGAAGACTTCTTGAGCAATCTTCAAGTCTTTGAGCCATCCAATTCCTTGCTAGTGCCTTCTCTTCTATGATCCTTCCTTGATGTGCAATTTGCCTTTCTTGCTTTGTGGAACTTAGAAGTTCTTGCAATAGCTAAGCGAATGGTCTCTAAACATGGTACAAACCTGAAACTTATCTTAACAAACTTATTAGTACCAAATAGCTCTACTTTGGTTTGTCATCATCAAAACACAAAACAATTGGAGAGTGTAACCTCTTGGGCCAACAATCTCCCCCTTTTTGATGATGACAAAACAAATAGGCTATTAACAAAAATATAGGGAGGAGAAAACTCCCCCTCAAATTATGCTATACATAAAACACAAGAATATGCTCTAGATACCAATAATTGAAATGAAGCACCAATTATTGAAACTAATATAAAACACAAAAATTGCTCTTGATACCAAAAATACCAAAACAACTAAAACACAAGAATTCTCAAAAATACATGAATTCACAAACTCATACATACATAAACATAAAACTCATAAAACAAATCTTTAAAATTAAAGCATATAAATTCATATGGAACCAAGACCAAATGAACTTATTTTTGTCATGTAAACTTATTCTCCCCTTTTTTGTCATACATCAAAAAGGGTTATGAAAAACATGTCTATTCAATAATACAAACATTAAGTTCTCCACAAATAAACGAAAATCTAGCAAAATCAAGAGGTTTAGTGAAAATATCGGCTAGTTGTAAATCCGTGGAAACATAATCAATATCTATATCACCTTTCTCAAATGATCTCTAAGAAAGTGATATCTAATCTCAATGTGCTTGGTCTTACTATGTTGATTTGCATTTTTGGTCATGTGTATAGTACTAGTATTATCACAAAATATTTTTATATGATCAAAGTGCAAATCAAAATCAAGGAGAGTATGTTTCATCCAAAGGACTTGTGCACAACAAGCCCCCGCGGCAACATACTCCGCCTCGGCGGTTGAGAGAGCTACGGAATTTTGTTTCCTAGAGGACCATGAAACAAGACAATTACCAAGAAATTGACATGTCCCACTAGTACTCTTTCTATCTACTCTACAACCCGCATAGTCGGCATCCGAATAGCTAGTCATTGAAAAATCTCTAGTTTTCGGATACCAAAGACCCATTCCAATAGTGCCCTTAATATAACGAATAATGCGTTTTACCGCAATAAGATGAGACTCTTTAGGACACGATTGAAATCTAGCACAAAGACACACACTAAACATGATATCCGGCCTACTTGCCGTCAAATATAAAAGACTTCCTATCATGCTTCTATATAATTTAATATCAACATTTTTACCTTGTTCGTCCTTATCAAGCTTGGTTGTAGTTGCCATTGGAGTGTTGCAAGCCTTTGATCCTTCAAGCCCAAACTTCTTTACTAGCTCCTTTGCGTACTTGGCTTGGTTAATGAAGGTTCCGTCTTGCAATTGCTTGATTTGGAGTCCAAGGAAGAAATTGAGCTCACCCATTGAAGACATTTCAAATTCAAGTTGCATGACTTTCTCAAAATCCTTGCATAAAAGCTCATTAGTAGATCCAAAAATTATATCATCAACATAAATTTGCACAATTAAAATATCATTATCAACATGCTTAGTAAAAAGAGTTGTGTCTACTTTGCCTTTAATAAAATCATTTGAAATGAGAAAACTAGAAAGCCTTTCATACCAAGCTCTTGGAGCTTGTTTCAATCCATACAAAGCTTTATCAAGTTTAAAAACAAAATCGGGATGAACATGATCAACAAAACCGGGAGGTTGAGAAACATAAACTTCTTCATTAATAAAACCATTTAAAAATGCACTTTTTACATTCATTTGAAAAAGTTTAAAATTTTTAAAACATGCAAAAGCTAGTGTCATCCGTATGGCTTCAAGCCGTGCTACGGGTGCAAAGGTCTCCTCAAAGTCAATTCCCTCAACTTGAGTGTAACCTTGGGCCACTAACCTAGCTTTATTCCTAATGACATTTCCGGACTCATCCATCTTGTTTCTAAAGATCCACTTAGTACCAATTATTGGTCTATCATGGGGCTTAGGAACAGGGTGCCAAACTTGGTTGCGCTCAAATTGATTGAGTTCCTCTTGCATGGCAAGCAACCAATATGGGTCCGTCTCGGCTTCGAGAATGTCTTTTGGTTCAAAATGAGAAATGAAAGCAAAGTTACCACATAGGTCATGGAGTTTGGAGCGCGTTGTGACTCCTTTAGATGCATCACCCAAGATGAGCTCCTTAGGATGATTTGTAGCGTATCTCCAAGCTTTAGGAAGCGGTTGAGTGCTTTCCTCCTTATCCTCTTGAACTTCACCAATAGGATCTAGCTTTTCTTCTTGAGCGGGTGAGTCCTTCAAGGATAGTCTCTCCATGTCTTCACCTAATGGTTCAAACTCTACAACATTCTCAACAAACACATTAGATTCTTCAAACTTAACATGCATGGATTCTTCAATGGTTTGAGAAGATCTAATGAAAACTCTATATGCTTTTCTAGTAGAGGAATATCCAACAAAGATAGCCTCATAAGCCTTAGCATCAATTTTACCCAAATTATCCTTAGTATTCAAAACAAAACACTTGCATCCAAAAACTTTAAAATATGCAACATTTGGTTTTCTAGAATGATACATTTCAAAAGAAGTTTTTGAAGAATTTTTGCATAAATAAATACGATTCGATATATAGCATGCGGTGTTTATGGCCTCGGCCCATAAATATTGAGGGAGGTCATATTCACTTATCATTGTCCTAGCCATCTCTTGAAGTGTTCTATTTTTCCTTTCTACTACTCCATTTTGTTGTGGAGTTCTAGGACAAGACATTTCATGCTTAATTCCCTTTTCATCACAATAAGTCATGAAGAGTTGGTTAACAAACTCACCACCTCTATCACTCCTTATTCTCAAAATCGGAAAACCCTTTTCTTTTTCAACTCTTTTTCGAAAAATCTTAAAATGAGAAAAGTTTGATCTTTATGTTGCAAAAAGAAAACCCAAGTAAAACGGGAGAAATCATCAACCAAAACAAATGCAAATCTACTTCCATTTAAACTCTTAGTTTTAGTTGGTCCAAAAAGATCCATATGAATTAATTCTAAAGGCCTAGTTGACATGATATCCTTGATTGGTTTAAAGGAAGACTTGGTTTGTTTCCCAAGTTGGCACGCACCACAAATGCGATCTTTCTCAAAATTCAAGAAAGGTATACCCTTCACCAATTCCTTTGAATTAATCCTAGAAATATGGTCAAAAGATGCATGTCCTAATCTTCTATGCCAAAGCCAAGAATTTTCATCAAAAGCATTCAAGCATTTAGTAGAACAATCTAAGTTAAGCATGCCAATAATATAAACATTATTATCACGAAAACCGGTAAGAATACAATCATTAGATTTAACATCAAAAATCTTGCAAGAAGTATCATCAAAAACAACTTTAAGTCCACGATCACAAAGTTGACTAATGCTAAGCAAATTATGTTTCAAACCATCAACTAAAACAACATTCTCAATAATAGGAGATGCACCAATTTGAATGTTACCTATACCGATGATAGTTCCTTTGGAGTCATCCCCGAAGGTGACGGTGCCACCTTCCATGTACCTTGATAGGGTTGTGAAGTTGTTGATGTCCCATGTCATGTGTCTTGAACAACCATTATCAAGGTACCACCGCTCCCTACGTCTTGGAGCTTTGGTGTGTACCTGCATCAAACAATTTAAGACTTGATTTTGGTACCCACATTTTCTTGGGTCCTCTAGGGTTAGTGTCATGAACCCAAACAAGATTATTTGTTCTATTTAGTTGATCATAGCAAAACTTAGCTAAATGTCCATTTTTACCACAATATGTGCATCTATACACTCTACCATATTTAAAAGCATAATGGGTGTGTGATTTGTGAGTATGAGCATTGTGAGCATGAGCATGAGAGGTGCTAGCATGAGAATTTTTATCTTGTGAAATTTTAGCATGTGAAGTGTGCTTTTTAGAAAACATATTCTCAAGTTTCTTAGTATTGAAAGCACAATCATTTAAAACTTTTTCAAAATCATTCATTTTGGATTTAAAAGAGGAAATTTCTTTTTCATCAATAATAGGAGATTTTGCCTTACAAGTACTCTTGTAGGCACAAAATTCTTTTTGCATGGAAATGAAATTAGAAGAAATATCATCTTTTTCTTTAGAAACAATGGCAAGTTGATTCTTAAGAAAAGCAACTTCTTTTTGTAATTTTATGCATTCAAGTTTCTTGTTATCATAAGTTTCAGAAAGTTCTACAAAAGCATGCACTAGAACTTCCTTACTTACATCATCATCTTCATCATCAAGGGATTGAGGGGTTACCTTGGGTGTGTTTGCCATGAAACACATATTAGCTTGATCCACCTCCTCTTCGGACTCGCTTTCCGAATCCCACGTAGCTTTGTAAGCTTTCTTTTCCTCCGGCTTCTTTGGCTTGAAGGAGGAAGTCATTTTCTTCTTGAACTCCGGACAATCCGCCATGATATGTCCGGGTTTGCGACAATTGTAGCATATGATCTTCCGCTCCTCTTTGCCTTCAAATTTTCTCCGGAAGTTGAGCTTGTTCTTCCGGTACATCCTCTTGACGTTGCGAACAAGTAGAGTAAGCTCCTCATCTTCTTCTTCGTCATCTTCATCGTCATCATTGGTGGATGAAGTCTTGAAGGCTATGGATTTCTTCTTTGAAGTAGTGGCCTCCTCTCTTGCCTTCTTCTCCATCTCATGGGTCTTTAGGTTCCCAATGAGACTAATGAGGTCCATCTCGTCCTTGTCGTTCAACTCCTTCAAGGTGGTGGCCTTGATCTCCCATGATGAAGAAAGAGCCCGAATTACTTTCCGCACCTTTTGATCGTTGGAGATGTCATCACCTAAGGAAGAAAGACCATTAGTGATTTTAGTAAACCTTGTAGCCATACTATCAATAGACTCATCATCAAGCATTTTAAATGACTCATATTGGGACCTCAAGAGATCTATCTTAGCTCTCTTGACTTGTGAAGTCCCCTCGTGTGTGACCAATAAGTGTTGCCAAATCTCATAGGCGGATTGGCAATGAATTACCCGTGTAAGGTCATCCTCATTCAAGGCGGTCAATAGGGAGTTTTGGGCCTTGGAGTTAGCCTCATATAATTTAAAGTCAAGGTCGGTCCAAGTGCTCTCATCACCATCGGGTACTTCATAGGGTTTGGTCAAGGACTTGGCTACTAAGCTACCCAAAGATTGCAAAAATATAGTCATCCTAACCTTCCAAATGGGAAAATTTAGGCCATCAAATTTAGGTGGGGATTTAATGTTGTCGGCCATGTTTACTAGTGTATGAATGGATGAATGAAAATGTTGATTAGCAAAATTTTAAGGATCTCTCTATGGATGTTAAGCCAAACCTAGAGTCCAAGCTCTGATACCAATTGAAAAATCACCTAGAGGGGGGGGTGAATAGGTGACAATGCTAATCAAAGGGCAAATAAACATTTAAAGCTACAACAATCACAATCAAGAATCACAAGATGAATGCAAGCAAGTAAGTATGACAATGAATATGATGAGCAAGTAATAAGTGCAAGCAAAGTAGAGCAAGAATTGCAAGAATGTAAACCAATCGCAAACACAAGGATATGTTATCGAGGTTCGAGCACCCAGCTCTACTCCCCGCCTTCCCCAGAAGGATTCCGACCACTTCCACTATCACAAAGATCTCAAATACAATGGAGTACCCAACTCCTACAATCTCAAGAACAAGTAATTTCCTTGGTAGTCAAAAGACCACAAACTCTCTCTTTCAAATATCTCTTCCCTTACAAAGGTCCTTAGAGAATATTGAGTAGGAATGAAGCTCTTGTTGTAAGTGAAGAAAGAAAATTAAATCAGAGAGTATTTGAAAACCCTTCAGAAAATCAGTGAGAAATTCAGCACAAAAACAAAGAAACAAGTCTCTTTTGAAAGCCTTAAACTTTTGAATTTTCTAGCAAAAATTTGTTGTTTTTGAATCTCTCCCCAAACACCCCTATTTATAGGAGAGGGCTAGGGTTTAAGGATAAAACATAATTACTGATGTTTAGGAGGTAATTAGATCAAAATATATCCTTAAACGAATTTTTAAACACAAAAGACAAAAATAAACAGCTCACTTAAAATCTGCCCGTTACTGTTCAACGGACACATCGGTCGACTGGGCCGGTCGACCGGTAGATCAAAAATTTGACCGTTATAGGCCAACGGTCGACCGACCCGGTCGACTGAGAAAACCTGTGAGCAAAACAATATCTCGGTCGACCGCCCCGGTCGACTGGCAGACATGCACACTGATACGTGCCTCTGCCAGAACTGCGGTCGACTGGTCCGGTCGACCGGAACAGACTGACACAGACTCGGTCGACTGTCCCGGTCGACCGGATCAGGTCAAAAATCATTTTTGAAAAAGAAAATAAAGAGGATTTTGATTTTAACAAAAATACTTTTGAACAGGGAATAGAATTAAACATAAAGATGTATTTGTAGGCAAAAACTTGTATGCAAAATATTTTTGTATAATTTATAAGAAATTATTTTGGAATGAGCATGTGCGTAAAAACGTGTGTGATAGAGCTTCAAACCTATCCACTATTCTTTAACATACTATAAACTGAAAAACAAATTACATGAAGACTTCTTGAGCAATCTTCAAGTCTTTGAGCCATCCAATGCCTTGCTAGTGCCTTCTCTTCTATGATCCTTCCTTGATGTGCAATTTGCCTTCCTTGCTTTGTGGAACTTAGAAGTTCTTGCAATAGCTAAGCGAATGGTCTCTAAACATGGTACAAACCTGAAACTTATCTTAACAAACTTATTAGTACCAAATAGCTCTACTTTGGTTTGTCATCATCAAAATACAAAATAATTGGAGAGTGTAACCTCTTGGGCCAACAAACGATGTACCTTTCTTTGAAGGCGAGCGAAGTATGGAATATAAGATCTTCCCCATTCCCGATTTACACTATGAAATAAAAGGGCAAGCTATACCACCATGGAAATGGATGTTCATCTTCATAAACCATCAACGGCACTTGCAAGGAGAAGGAAACTTCGAGGCTATTGGTTTTACTTGGATCAACCAACACAAAAGAGGGAAACAAAAACAAAACAAGAATAAAGAAGAAACAAAACTTCGATTTGATTCTTATAACAATGGAAGAAAAGACTTACACCAATGTCACCTCAGTACAAGCTTGATCTCCTTCCTCCATGAAACTCGTCTCTCCTCTCAGTTACATAAAAAATAAAAATTACATAAAAGAAAACTAAAACAAACCTAAGTTACAATCTACAAATTAGAGAGAATCTAAAGAAAAACCCTAAGCTCGTTTCTGTACTACGCTGGACGCCCTTCTCTGTTACTCTGCAGGGGTATTTATAGGAGCTGGAAGAAGTAGAGTCCCGGTACGACTCCTCGAAAAAACCTTATCGCCAGACTCGTCAGGATTGCCGCGGAAACGCGGCTTGGGCCGCGTTTTCGCGGCCTTAGCTGTGTCCCTGGCCACGCGCTTTCGCGCGTGACCTCCTCTGGTCCGTCCATCTGGGTTTATCCTTCTGGAAGTTGTATCCTGACTCTTTATTTTGAGATTTCGGGATAACTTGGGAAGCAAGTTACCCTAAATCCAAATCTTCCAATATCTTTTAACAACGAATTTGTTATCTTTGCACTCTCCTTCTTTGGCTTTTATCCTCATCCTGCAAGCATTTAGGGTTGAATAGAAGTCTATCCTTTCCCTCTTCTTTTAGTATTTGCAATTTTTACAATTGGTAATTGCAACTTTTGCATTGGGCTTGAACATGGGCTTTTGGGCTTCTTTTAAGGCTTTATTCTTTATTTAATTAATTACTCAAGGCCTGCACACAATAAATAATAAAATATTAGTTAATGTGCAAAATTATAGGAATAAATATGAAAATGTGATAGTAAATATATTGATAAATATGCACTTTTTACTACCTATCAAGCAGCAGCTCTCTGCCGGTCGACCGGGGCCATTTCTAGAGAGCAGAGCTCTCTGGACGGTCGACTGCCTGGTCGACCGGCCCACCAGCCCATGGCTACGTGCACGTCGGTCGACCGGCTTCTGCTACGGTCGATCGGCAGACAACCATGTCAGACTATTATGGGGGTCAATAACTTGGTTATTTGCCATCTAAAAAATCCCATAAAATCACATAAATTCTACAAAAATTAGTTCTTATTATATCTTTGAAATACAAATATGTGTAATAAAAATTCAACACATATTACAAACAATTTGAACCATTTTTGTGTTCTTAAAAATTTAGCTTAAACCAAAAGCCGCATTTTCCAAAAACCAAACTTTGAAATGGAAATCCGATTTTTTCAAAACACATGTAAATACAAAAACATGATATTTAAACAACTTTTAAGCATGTTGTATATGGATAGAATCCAATATACATATAAAGATTTATATCTATGTTTTTGACATGAAATTCAAAAATATGTTTTGTTTAAATACAAAACTCCAACTCATGAAATAGAATATCAAAGTTAGTTTTTCTAAATAGATGAAGCATAGATGTATATAGATCAAATCTAATATACATTAAACCATGTGAACTTGTTTTGATTCTATCTATTCATGAAAACCATATATTTGAACTAGAAATTCAAAACCAGTTAAATCGAAAACAAATATGAAACGTTAAACTTATGTGTGTATTGTGAACTTGAGCATATCAACGCTATCTAATCTTTACAATGATCTAAACAAAATCTTAAACTAAACAAACTGATATCTTCTTTTAGAACTCCTTCTCCAAGTCGACTCGATCCAAACGCGATCCAACGAGCTTGACTCCATCCGAGTGCTAGATGTGAACTTGACGCTCGAGCTCTTGAATCACCATGTGAAAGCTCCAAAATACCTTTGTTGAAGCTAATCACCTACAAATATCTTGATCAAATATCTGAAACTAAATATCACAAGATTATTAGTAAATAATAACTACATGAGTTAATCATCATCAAAACTAGAGTGAAGGGCCTCTGGACCAATAATAACTGCATGAGTTAATCATCATCAAAACTAGAGTGATGGGCCGTTAGGCCAACACATAGGATATACATCAGATGCAATACTAATAAGTTTCTAATTATCAATTCTTAGATTAGTGACATAGCCAAAAATACTATAGTTGAAGCCAGGGATGCCCATTACTTTGAAAATATTTTTCAATATAAAATCAGATGTAATACAGGTGTAATTGAAGACAATCAAGATTCAAGTTCCATTCAAGCTGATCCCAATTCTAATCAAGTTAGACATTTAGAAAAAGAAACTCAACTTGAACCCAGGAGAAGCAAGAGATCATAATAGAATAAGTTCATGAAGTGCATTACTAGTAGATAACTCTCCTACCGTGTTTGAAGATGCAATGAAATCAGTAGACTCCCCATTCTAGAAGGAAGCTATAGATAATGAAATACAATCTATAATTCAAAATCACACGTAGGAGATTACTGATCTTCCTCCTGGCTGCAAAATCAGAGGGTACAAATGGATATTTAAAAAAAAAAAACTTAGACCTGATGGTATAATAGAAAAATACAAAACTAGACTAGTTGCTAAGGGATTTACCTAGAAATCTGGTATATATTATTCTGATGTTTATTCTTCGTAACTAAGATAACTACCATTAGGGTACTCATAATTTTAACTGCAATTTACAAACTGATTATACACCAAATGGATGTTAAAATAACATTCTTAAGTGGAGATTTAGATGTCGAGATCTACATGGACCAACCCGAAGGGTTTATTATATTTGGATAAGAGAATAAAGTGTATAAACTCATTAGATCTTTATATGGACTCAAGCAAGCTTCTAAACAATAACATATGAAATTTGATGAAATCATATCATCTTATGAATTTGGTATTAATCAGACTGACGAATGTGTGTATCATAAAGTAGATAGAACAACATTGTGATATAATACTTATATGCTGATGATATCCTAATTTTTGGTTTTGACATGTGAATCATAAATGACATCAAATAATTGATATGAAAGAACTAGGACAAGCTAATCTAATTCTGATGGATATGTATTATCTCAATCACATTACATAAAAGAAAATTCTTTAGAAATTCTATGATCCATACTGCCTACCTGTTTTCTCTCCCTATGATTCTAACCTGCATCTAAATAAAAATATAGGTCATCTTATACTACAAAGAGAGTATGCACAAATAATAAAATCATAAGCATTTTTGACAAATTATACTAGACCGGACATTGGTTACTCAATAAACATGCTTAGCAGATACACTTCAAATCCTGATGAGAGTCATTGGACTACATTAGAGAGAGTTTTGAGATACCTCAAAGGAACCATTACGTATGATTTACACTATAACAGATTTTCATCCGTACTGGAAGGATACTTAGATGCAAATTGAATTAATGAATCAGTAGATATAAAATCCACTACAGGTTTTGTATTACTTCTAGGAGGAGGGGTAGTCTCCTGAAAGTCCACCAAACAAACTGTAATGATTAGAAGTAGAATGGAATCAGAAATTATAGCTCTGAACACTACTAGAATAGAAGCTAAATGGTTAAAAAATTTGCTAACTTAAATTCCTTTATTAGAAAAATCATTACCATCTATTTCTATTCACTATAATTGCACGTCAGCTATTGACAAATGTCATCAAGAGAATGCAAATGTTAAAATGAATTGACACTTGAAAGTATGACACAAATCATTGAGGTATAAAATGAAGAATCATGTGATAGCATTGGACTTTGTAAGATCTGAGAAGAATCTTGCAGACCATCTTACAAGAGGCTTGTCTAGGACAGTGAACCTAGAATCATCGAGGGGGATGGGGTTTGGCCCATAAGAAAAATCACTGCAGTGATAATCAAACATCACAAAGATTCAATAGATAGAAACAAACTGGATGAGTGATTAATTGAGAGAAGCATTGAATTTATTTGTTTCCATCTGTAAGGCGATCAGTGCTCATAAAAGTAAGGGGAAGGATGAGTGTAAACTCTTAATAGGTCCAGACCCATGAGGCATGTTGCTTAATTGCTCGTATGCCTATCAGAACATACCTATACGTATGTGGTTGAGAGGCCGCGACTTATGGGATTAGGGCTGCTCCCAAGCAGCACACATGAAAAGGTACTTGCGGAAGGCTATTAATAGCGCAACCCGCTTAGAATTCTTTTATAGCTATACGGCGTGTGCATATTGTAGAAATCTGATTAATGAGACTGGTTTTAGGCATTGTCCTCCAAGCTCTCATGGATCTATAAAATTGTCACTAAATGAAGGTTCAAACTGAAAGGTATCTACACCTACTACATAGTATAAAGGACAAATTTTCTTTTAAACATCTCTTAAAGTTTTAAAGTTATTTTCAAGTTTAAGTTATGTGAG
Source organism: Agave tequilana (assembly GCA_038442645.1). NCBI lineage: Eukaryota > Viridiplantae > Streptophyta > Magnoliopsida > Asparagales > Asparagaceae > Agave > Agave tequilana. The sequence goes on from JAVJIF010001510.1 coordinate 72,157, forward strand.
GGATTGTTGGAGTATTGTAATTTAAAACTTGATTTGAATTGCTATATTCTTTCATCTCATTTTTTTCTTTTTTTTTTTGACATATTTTTATTGTGAAAGCTTGCAATTAATTGCTAGCTAATTTCAAATGTGTTCAACATACAATTGTCAACCAATTAAACACATGTCAAATATGGCTAACATGTAATTAATCAATTACCAGCCAATTAAAAATATTTTAATTATGACAAGTTATTATACACAATTTTCCTATGTGTCTAATTTTAAACCTAGCAAGTTCTTTGATGAGCCTATAAATACCACCTCCCTTAGAATGAAAATATATTGAAAAAAAATCAATACAACTCTCTTCTTCTCTCTCACTTTTAGATTTCTTCTCTTTTAAACTTTCAATCTCTGTTGGCTCTCGAAAAAGCCTTAGAAGAATTCTCAAAAGCCTTCTTGAGTCTGTACCGAGGAGAAGGAGGTCGCCTGACTGAGGGTCATTGTGTCTCCAGGATCATTGCCGTGAAGTCCTGCACGAGAGGCGGCAATTTGATTCTTGGGACAAAGCCCAGTACGCCTCGATCATCAGGCTAAACTATTTTTTCTTAATACTTTATTTACTCTGATTTAAATTTTGATTATTTATTATTATTTTAATTAAGTAGCTTCAGATCAATAAATTTTTCCAACAAAATGTGCCATGTATAAACTCCTTTATGACTTTTTCTGTAAACGCTATGTTATTAGCCAATTCTCTATTTGTTAGATAATATGCCCATGATCTATATGTCAGATTGATATCTAAAACTTGAACACTTGCATGATCGAATTACAATACTACATCTATAGTAACAAGTTTGACGGTAGTTTTTAACCACCGTCAAATCAAACATGTCATAGTATAACGACCACAAAAAAATTAGATTTTTCATGACGGTAGTATATATAACCGCTATGAAAGATTTGTGAAAAATTTAACAATTCACCGTGGTTATTTAACTAACCGCCGTGAAAGATAGTATTTCAAGGCAGTTATTGTTAGAACCGCTACGAAAAGTCTTATTTACTAAAAAATTAAAAATAACAGATTACAGGTTTATAAAAACATTCATACAATAATAGATACAAAATTAGAGATACAGAAGATTTCCCGATAACATGTTAGCCCAAGGGTACACTCCTTGATTTTGTTTTGATGATTTCAAATCACAAGAAGTTATTTGGTACTAATCAAGTTCTAGTGTTTATAACCTTATAGGGTTCAAAAGATAGGAAGTTGTTCCATTCTTCCTCAAAAAGAATGATTTGAAGTAATCAAGTTAATTCAAAAAAGGGATTCAAGCTCAGGCAATCAAAAGCGTGGATTTTGAAGAAGCCCTCCTGATGAAGATTTGAAGAGAGTGTAACCACGTCTTCCTTTTCTGAAATTCAGGCCATTCTCACGCTGCAGGCTATATCCCATTTTCCTCATCATATATTGTGCTGATCGTGCATAATGGAAAAATTGTGGGGTCTGTGAGTCTGAACTCGAATCTGTGGCCGTAAACCTTTGCAGTTGGGCTCTACCGAACATTATTAGTGATTGACCCTTTTTGGACGGAGGAACCACTAAAACGGATCCTTCTATACATTTCACAGATGTACTTGATGTACTTGTTTATGTAAGGGCATGTGTAGAGAGCTATTCGTAATAGATTCAAACAGTTCGAAACTCGCAGGATAATTAATTTGTCACAGACATTGCATTTATGTTGTCACTTTACCACACTTGTTTGCTAATAAATGATATTAATAAGTGTCTTTTTTCTTTGCTAAATGTAGGCCCAAATGCTCAAAGGAATAAAAGAAGAACAAGCCCAAAAGCCCACTTTATTCTGAATTAATTCAGAATAAATTCGAAGTGAAGAAATCTGGGCTATATCTTGGCATATCAAGGGGTTGAGAAAAACCCTCCTTGAATCGAGGAATCGAAGCCAGAAAATCAAAAGCCGATTCAGTCAGCGGTGCTACAAGAAAACCAGCAGGAGATGCGAGCTAACAGGAAATCAGGAAGCTGCCCCCTCTTGGTGTGGCCACCTGGCCACACCAGGGCCGCGAAAACGCAGCCCAAGCCGCGTTTCCGTGACCAACTAATTGTTGTTGGGGGAGCGTTTGCTCCCCCAACGTTCCCTGTATCCTATCTTCTAGGTTTTTGGCTATAAATACCTCTTTCAGCAAGGAAAAAGGCAGCGAAGACTAGGATTAAATTTTGCACTTATTTTCTTGGGATCTAGGTTCATTGTTAGCTAGAAAGAAAGTTGTAATCTTGCTTTTTAAGTTGTAGTCCAGTTTCAAAAACTTGTGAGAGAGAGGACTGAGAGCTTGTACTTGAAGGTTGAAGTGACAGCAATACAAAAGTCGGGCCGATTTCTCTTTTACTTGCAGTACGGTATGCTTTATATTATGTCGTTGTTTTCTTCGCTTTTCATGAGTAACTAAACACTTTTTCTGGGCTAGCTATCGACTCTCTCTTGTTTTCTTCTCTTCTGTTTTTAAAAGAAAAAGACCCGATGACTCATATGCATGCCTCCCTTAAAAGCCTTTCTTTTTGAAAGTGTTCTTGAAGGCACATGAGGATGGGGATGGATAGTTGAATTCACCATTCTTTCTTGAACTTCTTGTGAATCGTTTTTAATTCATTCTTGCTTCTTCGCGCTTTATGTTTTAATATCCGATTCCAACTCTTTCTTGAAGAAAAAGGACTCAAACCTTCTGCATCTTATGTGCTTTACTTAAAGCTTTCTAAAAAAAAGCAACTTTAAGTTTTGCAAATGATAACTTGAGGGACTCAATACTTTAAGAGAAGAATGAACAATTGAGTAGGAAGATAGTAAGTCCAGATTTGATTTCTTATTATAAAACAACATCACAACTCTTAAAGCTTTTTAAAAATCACCTCCTCCAAATCCTTTTCTGAAAGTTGAAATTTCTCTTTTTCATCTCTTTTCCTTACATTCTCTTTTTCCTAAAAAAATGAACACAAATTCCTTGTTTTTAAAACGACTCATCGAAAAGCTTCCATCGCATCCCTCCTTGTGGACACGACCCGTTAGCCACAAGCTACACGGTACATTCTTAAACTCATTGGTTGTTTCTTTATTTTAGCAATCAATAATCAAAGGAAATGTTGTCATTAATTACCCATTCGTCATCATCCTCGGAAGGAGTATTACATTGAGGATTATTGAAACATGCTATAATTGGTTCACTGACCAAAGTAGCTGGCGTGTCACCTTCAGACTCTGAATCTGCCTCATTGCCACTATCATCGTTGTCAGGCAATGATTCTTTTAATGTTTCACTGACTTCCTAATATAGGAGAGTATCAGTAAAGTAGTTTTTCACCCCTTTGAATGGTTGTTTCTCAGCGAAGACAGTTCATACTGTTGCATCATCTTCAACATATTTAAAGTATTGGTGCAGAGTAGAGGGAACAATCCAGTTACCGTGGATCCAGGGTCCTCCTATTAACAGTTGTATGATGTATCAGCGTCAATGACGTAGCACGTCACTTCTGATTTCAGTCTCCCGAATCAGCAACGGAGTCGAATCTTTCCGAGTAGGTGACTACTCCCTGCATTAAAACTGTATAGCATCGTAGTGGTTGTAGACAACCGGTACAGTGGTATGCCAAGAAACTAGAGGAGCCTTTTGGGTATGATGCTAAGTGCGGATCCTGGATCAACCTGTACTCTTTCAATGCATGTCGAACCGATGTATCTGGTGTGTACAAAGGTCGATCGTGCTTATTATCCTAGAGAAGCATATCCTCAGCTGTGAAAGTAATAGCAGGTACTTTCGATTGTACATGATAACATTCAGAGCAAGAAGGCTGAGTGTCACCCCTAGGGATTTCTGGCATATATGTCAGAAATGATTCTGAGTTAGCCAGTGCATCCCTAAGTGCTTCTTTTGTCTCTTTCTAGAGACGAAAGAGCTCGTGCATGGTGATACGAACTGGGATATTAGCCAGCTGGGCCAATATGTCAAAGCAAAAAGGCATGTTAAGACCTGGGCCTGAAGGCTTCTTCAGGACATAGTCAAACCGGACTTCTTTCTGCTTCTCTTTTCCTGTTGTCAGGACCGGAGCTGGTATGGGTATTTGTACTAACGTCGTTTGCTATCATGTCTCGTCAGTAACTTTCTCATACTGTTTTAAGTATGATTTTTCGGATCGAGTACCTGTTAGTTGAGGTACATCGGCTTGCGTAGTGCAAGCGTGCTTTTTCCCCTCAGAATCGCTAAGAGAAGCTGATATTAGATTGCCATCATCCGACAAGATAGAGATAACATCTCAAGATTTGCCCTTTGACTTGGATTTCTTCGAATCCCATTGTTCGTCTTGGGCAAGGTCTGGGTGTATCCACATGATTTCCCCTATTTCTAATGTCAAGGGAACAAGACCCTTAATCTCTTGAGTTTTGGCTGAAGTATGCTTTACTTCTAGCTGTGCTTCAGGGATTGAGAATGTCCAATCAGGAACTATGACTTTTGGGGTTTTGCTGAACTCGAGGGTCACCATGTTTGTAGGACCTTTTTTTGTTCTGATTTCAGAGTCAGAACTCCGACATCGACTAAAACTTGTTTTATCCTTGAGGATAAAACACTTATTAGTAGGATGATAAACCATCCTATGAAAGAGGCAATAGTTGGGATCGTTCGTGCATCCCACTTCATTAGGGCGTCGAGCATCCGGCAGCTTCAATTTATTCCCTTTGTGGAGTAAATGGAATATTGTGACCACCTACTCGTCTTTGAAGGAGTACTGTTTCGGAGGAAACTTAAACTCCTGATTATTGAAGCCGCTCTTCTTGGCCTTCGAATGAATGTTCCTTGACAATTCAACGGACATAGTCTCTTTCCCTTTGGCTTGGGAAGACTGCGCCATGTCGCCGCGCCCCTTATTGTTCATACCCCATTTGCCTTTAGGGGTAGATGGCTCGAAATTTTTAGTCAACTTTTCGGCTATCTCAGCTTACTCGACTAGTTCCTTCTAGGTATAGGCTTTGGCAGCTCCCATACGAATCTCCACTTGGTCCAGAAAGTTATGCCTACATGTCTGCAAGAGCATGGGCAACGGCATCCTTGCTGGGCATATCAGAGATAAGTTTCTAAACCACTCAATATAGTCACGGACAGATTCGCCCTTCCTCTGTACGGTAGAGAGGAGTTTGTCCATGGTTACCTCAGTATCGTCCTCATAGAAACGAGAAAGAAATCGAGTTTCTAAGTCGATCCAGGAATTGATAGAGCCCGAAGGAAGGCTTCAGAATCAGTCAAATGCTACTCCCTTCAAGGTGCCTGATTAAGACGGGAAAGGTGTCGTATTATGGAGTATAAATGAGCACAAATATATGTATTCAATTAAGGAGATAAGGTTTAGAAACAACCTCAAGTGCTTAGATCACTCCACAAATGTATGAAAGATGATTAATATACCCTTTCTTATCTCCGTTATAGCATAGGGCTATACCGAGTCGATTCTCAGGGAGAGCTCGCGATGGAAGCTTTACGGTTGGTAGTGAAGAAAAGAAAACGAAGATTCTTCTTTGCTTTAAAGAATGAATAAAACACGAAAAAGAAATGAAAGAATCGGTGGATATGTTCATGATGGAAAATGTAAAAGAAATCAAGGAAGAGATTTCTTTGGACTAAACTAAAGAAAAGAAAACTTTGGGAAAGATTTAAGATGAGAAAACCATGACTAGCTAACATGACTAACTTGCTAACTTACTAATCTCCGTGATGGTGATGCTTGCCTCATGTTGATTCATCGGCATATGTATGTCTTGCGTGTTGGTCTAATTACTTTCCCACTTGGATGACGGGGGATCATTCTTGGACTTGTCTTGTAGCCTTCATAGATGTCATTGGCCTACAAGTAGACTTTCAATAATGGAATCAAAAGAGCGACACACAAGGGAGGCTAAGGAAGAAGATACAACATACATCAATTGAAAGTGAAGAAGTTGTAAATCTATTAGCATATGTTTGGTGATCCATCTCCATATTCCATCAAGGCACTTGTTCTAGACAAGGCTCTAAATGAGGCACACATGAATCATATGGAGTATTACAACAAGATCTTGCCAAGAAATGAAAGAAAACCCATCGGAGAAGAGAAGACCATACAACTTACAAGATTAAATATAGCAATCACCCATGAGTTAGTAGTTAAGCAAGATTAGTGTTAGCTAGTCATGTAGAAGGAAATTAGTCACTAGCCATTACAAAAGAAAAGCAAAGCATGAAGTAAAATTGCAAGGAAATAAAAGCATGAATTAAAGAAAGCAAGTAGTACTAGAAATTGCTCAAGTAGAGTGAAGAGAATGGATGAATCCTTGCTCCTCAAGTTGTCACCCCTTGATTACACAAGATCTCTCTCTTACAATCTCTCTCTTGCAAAGATTTCTAGGGAAGAAGAAGAGGGTCTAAAGAACTAAAACCTAGAGAAAAACCTACAAAAATTACAAGTATCTACTAATTTCTCCTCTCTTCTCCATTCTGTCTTTGCTCGCAGGTCCAGGTGCAGTATTTATAGGGCTCAGAGAGAAGCTTCGAGATCCAGGTTGTTGGCGCAAAATCCGGGATCCAACAACCTTATCTTTGCCGCAAAATGGCGGGAAAATCCCGGATTTTGCGGCAAAATCTGGGCCGTTGAGCCCAGATTTTCTGGTACAGGTTTGTTGCGAGGTTGTTATCCACGTGGTCTTCTAGAATCTTGAGTTGTTACGTAGAATTCTCTGGATCCTGGATTCAAATTTGGGCTTTATCTTGGGCTTGAAATTAATCTCTTTAATTATTGCTAATTAAAGTGATTATTGGGCTTTCTCTCATTTCAGTTGTGGACCTGTAAAAATATAGAGAAGATGAGTAAAAATCATATATTTATTTGCAATATGCATGGGGATTATGTGGTAAAATATACAATATTGTGTATCAATCACACCCCACACTTATTCTTTTGCTCGTCCCGAGCAAAACAAAGAAAAGAAAAACTATACTACCAATTTTATTACACCACTTTCGCAGGTGACGCGATTGCACTGAGCATGTGCAACAAGCCGTTAAACCTCTAGGTTACCCTAGAGGAGGAGTGTTGTCTCCTGAGGGTTTTCAGCGGATTACACCCACAAAATCCATAAAGAAAGAAGACAAATGTTAGTATTTTAAAAACGCATTTTGAAAGAGAGACATGTTTTCGAACTATTTTTGTAAAAATATAAGTGATCTTAGGTCATAAGTCTACCTATAATCATTCTTTCTTAAACTTAGTCTCTATGCAAGATCTTGTCTTCAATTAAGGTAAGAATTCAAAATTGGATTGAATACTTTATCCTTCATAAAACCTAGATAGTATGCACACCGTGCTCAGTGAAAATTTCTGGGATTTCAACTCTAACCATCAAGCCATTTATTTATTTATATATATATATATTTTTCTTTTTTTTTTCTTCCCTTAGTTTAGGCTTTCTAGTTTACCCTTGTAGCGAGCCTTTAACCGATGACTCCCAAACCAGACTGTCTTAGGGCACCAGATGAGAAAACATCCCTCGGGTTTAAGGTCTCGAGTAAAAAAGGCCACAAAACTAAAGGGGATTATTTATTTCCTTTACCACCGTTAGGCGTGAATAATCATGCATCTTGAGGCACATTTATCCAGCTTAATAGGTGATATTTTATTACATCTTTATTTTTCTTTCTTTTTATTTTTATTTTTATGGCATTTTTGGTCTTTGTCTCCATCCCAAGAAATGTGTAAGTGTAAAGTACATATTTATCTAAGGTAAAAATTCAAGATAAAAATATCTCACCAATTTTACTTACTTATCCTATAATTTCAAACAAGATCTATTATTTCAACTAGGTTTAAGATGTCATAATTAAGGCTTTCTTATTTCTAAGATACATCTTAATTTTCTTAAAATAGATCAAAACTTTGTCTCTTATTTCAAAAAGTTTTTTTTATTTATTTATTTTTTAATTTCTAAAAGAAGTGTAAAAGAAAGAAAATCTAAAAACTCTATGTTAGTAAACCCTCCCCCACACTTATTTCATGCATTGTCCTCAATGCATCATGATATATGTATGCATGAGATAGGTAAGAGGTAAGAAACTTTTATTTACAAAAAAGTGTAAAAAATTATTTACAAAGAATATATACAAGTGTAACCATTACCTAGGCTTTTGGTCGTTTTCCTCTGGCCCGTTTCCCATCGTTCCAGTGCGTCTGCTTTCGTGAGTTCAATTGGGAAACGGTTTGAATTATTGTAGCCGTAGGTATTTCCAGATTCAATTTTTTATTATTATCATTCACACTCATTCCACCACATTGTTCACAAACAAATTCCTTATCACCACTCTCACTCAGAATCTCATCACTTCCAATGTCAAGGAATTTCAGCTCTTCTCTATATAATTTTTTAAACTAAGATCAACATCCGGAAGTATGCAATCAGTTAACTGACCCCGAGTGGACTCATCTAGACACATGATCTCATCAGCAAACAGGTCTTCAAAGGATATATCAATCGGAGGTTCGGATACAGTCACAGTTGGTTCATTGAAGGTAAAAATGTCCAAATCAACTTTCTCCTGTTGAAAGGGTACTCGGATAAGAGAATCACTAGATTGTGACTCATCTTTTGGATCTTCACCTTCTTCCTCACAATCGTTACTAATGAAGCTAACCTCAAATGTTTGATCTTTTGTTTTACGAGGTTGTGTGTGGAAGACATTGTGTTCATGAGTCATGTTACCAAAAGTCAACCTCATTGATCCATTCCGGCAATTGATGATGGCATTTGCAGTAGCCAGGAATGGTCGTCCCAGAATGACCGGAATTTGAGTCCTTTGATTGGAATTTGACACAGGTTTTGTTTCAAGGACTACAAAGTCAACAGGATAAATGAATTCTCCAACTTTGACAAGGACATTATGAATTTCTCCCTTGGGTCTAGTTACAGAGCGATCAGCCAACTGGATAGTCATTTGGGTAGGATGGAGATCACCTAACCCCAATTGTTGGTACACAGAGAAAGGCAGGAGATTGATGCTGGCCCCCAAATCAAGAAGTGCCCTATTAATGATAGTCTGTCCTATGATGCATGAAATGGTGGGGCTACCTGGGTCTTTGTATTTAACAGGAATTGGACCAGTGAGCAACTCAGTGATGGATGATGCTAGGAAGACTTTCTTAGGGACTTGGGTCTTCCTCTTCTTGGTGCACATTTCCTTTAAAAATTTGGCATATGATGGCACTTGTTGTATGGCATCAAGAAGAGGGACATTGATTTGGACCTTATTAAACATTTCTCTTATGTTCTCCATGTGAGCATTTGTCTTGGGATTCTTAAGCCTATTTGGAAATGGTACAACAGGCTTATAGGGTTGCTCATCTACCTTTTCTTTACCCTTGGCTTTTGAAGTGGATGGCTCTGTACTAGAAGATGGTTTGTCAGAAGCTGGTTGCACTGGGACAGGAGGTGTTGGCTTTTGTACAGGATGAGCTGGTGGACTAGAAACCCTATTGTTGACTTGTTTTCCAGATCTCAGGGTATGAATAGCATGACATTGACTGGGTCCTGAATCTTCCACTTCATTCAAAGGGAAGTGATGTTTGGGATTTGGCAATGGCTGACTTGGTAACATTCCTTTTTGTCTTTCATCCAATTGCCTAATTTGGACCTTCATTTTATTCAACTCCTGCTCCTGGTTCTTTGTAAAGGTTTCTAACATTTTTTTCAACTCTGATATTTCTGAATTATGCTGGGGTGGATGTTGATGATATGGAGATTGGAATTGTGATTGGTAGTATGGTGGGTTTTGATATGGTTGTGACTGAGGTGGACTTTGAGATGGATGAACATACAGTGAATTATGATTGAAACTGGATGTGTGAGAATGAGCATTATATGGATGTGGAAGTGGTGGTCTGTAATGCTCAGAACCAGACTGACTCCATGAAAGATTTGGATGGTTCTGCCATCTTGAATTGTATGTGTTGGAGTATGGATGTCTGGTAAATGCTGCATTCATATTCTCCTGATATGATTGGGGCTGATACAAAGGACACTCCTCAAAGACATGGCTAAGGTCATGACAGTTGGTGCAACCCGGGTTGATGACAGGTAATGGGTTGACCTGATTGACAACAGAATTTCCCTTTGACTCAAGCAGTTCTATCCTCTTCATCAATTGTGTGATCTTGGTTTCTGCAGCTATAGAGGATTCTATGGAGTGTGTACCAGTTCTGAAAGTGGTGGGAGTGGATTTATCAGGACAAGACTCCCACTGAATGGTTTTCTCAGCTAAGGTTTCAAAGAGATCCCAGCCCTGATGTTCATCTTTCTTCAAAAATTCCCCTTGACACATGGATTCAAGGAGAGTTTTCGTTTGGTAATCTAGACCGTCATAGATAATCTGGCATAGACGCCATTTCTCTATGCCGTGATGAGGACATAGGGCTAGAAGGTCTTTGAAACGCTCAAGATACTTCCAGAAAGGTTCATTTGGTTCCTGCTTGAATTGCATGATATTCTTTCGCATGAGGGCTGTTTTGTGGATAGGATAGAATTTCTTAAGAAAGACTTTTACAAAATCCTCCCATGAAGATATGGAACTGACAGGAAGATTATAAAGTCATTTCTTAGCTAAATCCTTAAGTGCAAACGGTATAAACCGTAACCTAACAGCATCCTCGGTCAATTGGGAAATTCTCATCATTTGGCATACCTCTTCAAACTCACGAATAAAGAGGTACGCGTCCTCAGACTCAAGACCATGGAATCGGGGAAGTGTATTAATGAATTGCGGTTTCAGCTCGAAGTGATTTCCATTTGGTTCGGGGAGAAGAATGCAAGATGGAAGGGAGGTGCGAATCGGATAAAATCGATCTTGAAGTGAGACGTTGTTTTCCATAATGTCAAGTGGTTGTGTAAGTGCAAGTGTAGAAAGTCTAACAAGTCTTGCAGATTCTGAATCACGGAACCACTCTCGCAAATACAATCACAAACAACGTGCACCGATCACACCAGCGAAAAAGAGAAAATAACAAACAATTAAAAAGAAAAATCAATCCAAGCTTCTAGGATTCCTGGACCTAGACGACTCCTAACTGTTTAGATCGTCCACAGGAGGTTTAGTGTAGACTTTGACTATAAGCTAATCAGCCAGGAAAGGGCAAGGTTGGTGGGAGGTTTTCCGTCAGAGACGTTCCTTAATTAAGTAACCAGCAACCTTCGGGCTTTCGGCCCTCAATCCCTTTCCTAGACACTGATTTTATAAAAGTCAATTTCCAACACTTTTTCCCCTTAGGATAATCTCCTAAGTGAGTCCGAGATGTCCCTAGGCCAACGTCTATCAGTTTTTATTTACAAGCTTGGGATTGTGAGTGCGTGGGAAAATGATTTTTGGGCTAAGGAAGAGGTGATAAAATCCCCACCTTATCTTTTTTATGGGCTATGCCCTTAGAATTGATTTGTGTAAGTGTACGATATCAACAAACAAGGTTCACTCAAAGCGTAATTAAATCAAACAAAGAGTGAGTCCTAGTCTAGATGCAATGCGCACGTACCTTGTCTCTAGCACTCTTCAACAGTAAAAGTAAAGGAATTGAAAGACACGTGCCTAGTATGCAAATGTCTAAACAATTTTTTAACGTTTCAACCAATTTTTTACTGTTGTTTATTTAGCAGGAATAGGGTAAAGCATACAGGAAATTAAGTACTGCAGCAGATGTATTTTACAGAGCTAAAGATCCTGCAGAAAAATCTTGAAATGTTCACTCTTCCTTGCCACAATTCTGCGGCAAAAGCCCAGAATTTGCGGCAATTCAGAGGGATCCTGGGCTCTGCTTTCTATAGCAGAGGCCCAGGTCCACTTATATGTCACTGCAATGCAAATTTTCCTGTTTCTTCAACCTGTAACCTGCAACAGAGAAGAAGATTCGTTTAGTTCTTCACTTTAAAGAAAATCCGTTGCTCTCCCCGGCAATGGCGCCAAAAATTTGATTAAGACGGGAAAGGTGTCGTATTATGGAGTATAAATGAGCACAAATATATGTATTCAATTAAGGAGATAAGGTTTAGAAACAACCTCAAGTGCTTAGATCACTCCACAAATGTATGAAAGATGATTAATATACCCTTTCTTATCTCCGTTATAGCATAGGGCTATACTGAGTCGATTCTCAGGGAGAGCTCGCGATGGAAGCTTTACGGTTGGTAGTGAAGAAAAGAAAACGAAGATTCTTCTTTGCTTTAAAAGAATGAATAAAAGACGGAAAAAGAAATGAAAGAATCGGTGGATATGTTCATGATGGAAAATGTAAAAGAAATCAAGGAAGAGATTTGCTTTGGACTAAACTAAAGAAAAGAAAACTTTGGGAAAGATTTAAGATGAGAAAACAATGACTAGCTAACATGACTAACTTGCTAACTTACTAATCTCCGTGATGGTGATGCTTGCCTCATGTTGATTCATCGGCATATGTATGTCTTGCGTGTTGGTCTAATTACTTTCCCACTTGGATGACGGGGGATCATTCTTAGACTTGTCTTGTAGCCTTCATAGATGTCATTGGCCTACAAGTAGACTTTCAATAATGGAATCAAAAGAGCGACACACAAGGGAGGCTAAGGAAGAAGATACAACATACATCAATTGAAAGTGAAGAAGTTGTACATCTATTAGCATATGTTTGGTGATCCATCTCCATGTTCCATCAAGGCACTTGTTCTAGACAAGGCTCTAAATGAGGCACACATGAATCATATGGAGTATTACAACAAGATCTTGCCAAGAAATGAAAGAAAACCCATCGGAGAAGAGAAGACCATACAACTTACAAGATTAAATATAGCAATCACCCATGAGTTAGTAGTTAAGCAAGATTAGTGTTAGCTAGTCATGTAGAAGGAAATTAGTCACTAGCCATTACAAAAGAAAAGCAAAGCATGAAGTAAAATTGCAAGGAAATAAAAGCATGAATTAAAGAAAGCAAGTAGTACTAGAAATTGCTCAAGTAGAGTGAAGAGAATAGATGAATCCTTGCTCCTCAAGTTGTCACCCCTTGATTACACAAGCTCTCTCTCTCTTACAATCTCTCTCTTGCAAAGATTTCTAGGGAAGAAGAAGAGGGTCTAAAGAACTAAAACCTAGAGAAAAACCTACAAAAATTACAAGTATCTACTAATTTCTCCTCTCTTCTCCATTCTGTCTTTGCTCGCAGGTCCAGGTGCAGTATTTATAGGGCTCAGAGAGAAGCTTCGAGATCCAGGTTGTTGGCGCAAAATCCGGGATCCAACAACCTTATCTTTGCCGCAAAATGGCGGGAAAATCCCGGATTTTGCGGCAAAATCTGGGCCGTTGAGCCCAGATTTTCTGGTACAGGTTTGTTGCGAGGTTGTTATCCACGTGGTCTTCTAGAATCTTGAGTTGTTACGTAGAATTCTCTGGATCCTGGATTCAAATTTGGGCTTTATCTTGGGCTTGGAATTAATCTCTTTAATTATTGCTAATTAAAGTGATTATTGGGCTTTCTCTCATTTCAGTTGTGGACCTATAAAAATATAGAGAAGATGAGTAAAAATCATATATTTATTTGCAATATGCATGGGGATTATGTGGTAAAATATGCAATATTGTGTATCAATCAGTGCCAATGAACAGTCTGGCCATAATAGCATCGTTATCTATAACGTTACCGATCTGATACTGGAAGTAATAGATGTTCTAGTTTGGCGAGCTCTTACCATCATACATATGTAACATTGGTGGCTTGAAGTTTGGTGGGTATGGTACTGAATCCCATTCCAAAGGTAAAGACGGACTGCCCCTACTTTCTTCAGTTCATCCCTTTGGGCAAGGGATGCGATCTGGGTTTGGATGCCTTTAAGAACTTCAGCATCCATAAAAGAACTTTCCTTTTACTTCTCAGTCTTGAGTTGTTCATTGTCATGATGTTCCTCCTCATTATGATTACTCCCGGTATTATTGTTATTCCAGTTAGTGAGGAGTTGGGTAAGCATCTGTTGAATGTTGTCCAAGGCTTCTTGCTGAGCCTTGGAGGTTTGCTCCTGAGCTTCCAACTGTTTACGGAGCTCATCATTACCGTTATTAGCCATATGCACCGACACTCTATCTATTCGTATCGAGCTGACTGTTACCGAAGAGGCATACCCACTGTCTTTCTCCTCCTCATCAGACCATTGGAATAATCTTCTCATTGATTCTGGTGAGGTTACTGCAGTTGAGGAGGATGGCTGCTCATAACTGTAGGGTATTGCGACCCTAAATCTAGTATTTCAGAAGACACCTTCTTCGTGCACCAAGACTTGGCCTAAGCCCGGGCTATAGTCCGGATCTGGAGAACTGAAGGAAGGAGAGTTAGCACTACGCGGCGCTCGTCTACCCCTATGTAGTTCCCGTCCCCTTCCGATCATATTGACGGATACAGAGTGCAGATCTGGTTGATTTCGCGATACGCTCCTTTTGCAATGCTTCACAGGAGCCTGCACCGATAGTCGATCAAAGACTGACTGTCGGTTTGGAGAAGTGGCGGGGATTGGTCCTAACCGGCAATGGATTGAGTGGACCGTCACCAACTAACATCCCACTTCTTGACAACAGGAGAGAAAAGTATGGAGTAATTCTGACTTCCGTTTGCTCACTAAGAACTCTCGCAAGTTAAATCTAGCTGAGCTTAAGTGATTCAGCGCAGAGACTCGGGTAGATCGCGCATTAATGTGTTCAGTTAATTTCAACACCACCTTCTTGCTCATAACTCTGTGAGGGGTGGACTTGGCATCCGAGCGAAACACAGGATGATGCCTCGTTCTTCTCATCACCGCAGAGGTGATTGGCACTAGATAGTGCTTTAACTCTAACTTCGCGGCTAAGAACTTTGGGAGCACCCTTAGGCGCTGAAGCTGCATAAGCACCACTATCAGCACCCAGGGACGATCCCTTAGCTCCACTGCAAAGAGCGAACTTAACGCTTAAGGAGTCAGGAAGCGAAGCACGCTGTGGTGCTTTGTTTGCCACCTTGTTGCGAGGTGGTTAGCACTGCTAAGTGCTTTAGTTTGAGCCTGGCGGCTGGGAATTCTGCGCGTACCCTGAGGTACTGGTGCTGTGCTTGACACGCCATCAGTAACTTCACTCGTGAGAACGAGGTTGGCGGGAAGAGTTACTGCTCCTGAATTAGGCGAAGGCATAGTTGCTGTCCTAGCCTCGCGGCTAATAGCCTCGGCGAAGCTGCCAGACCAGGCAGGCATTTTGCCTTTGTCTTCGCGTGATAGGCGAGCCTGTGGTGTAGCTGCGCCTAAAGCTTCACACGGAGCTTTCTGTTTTGGCCTCCACATCTTCTTTGAAAGAGAAGATTTAGGTTCGCAGGGAACCTGGCTAGCCTCGCGCGAGGCTGAGAGGAGTTGGGAGGAGGCCCGTTCGGTTACTTGCCCGGCTAGAGCTGGTTCTGCTCTGAAACCTTGGCCATCGAGACCTTCCTATGCTTCTGTATGTGGAGCACTGGACTACCTTCAGAGAGCAGCTCTTCAAATTTTCCTTGGTCGAAGTGAACGACCAGTTTTCAAAAGTAACGGGTTAGGATTCTGACCTTCGCATTGCGATACTGTCTCCTTATTGCGACAGAAGACTAAGATCCCCAGCGGAGTCGCCATCTTGTTTTCCATTGATGTGGGTAAGGGAAAACGTACAAAAAAGTGTTCGAGGAGCGAAATTACAAGTATTTCTTTACAGAAAGAAAAAAAATTTACAAGTAGATCTCCTCTGAGATTTCTGGGAAACTGTGCCGGTAGGAATCTGATTAGCGCGCGATCACTTTATCCCTTTGACGATGCGATCGGTCAGATGATCGAACTGCCTCCTAATAGGACTCCCTTCTCGCTTGGTTCGGGGAATCGGAGAACAGAGGATCGGTAGAGCCCTCTTGCTAGGGATTCTGCTTCTCGAGCCAATCTCCTCTCCCTCCTCCTCCTCTCCCCTGGTAGGCCATTTATAGGGAGAACAGGGATATAACCGCCCTGAAAATCTGAAAACAGATTGAGTCAATCTGTTTTTATATCTAGAAAGTAGCCTCGCCGCGAGGCTAGAAACAGCTTCTGCGAAGCTAGGAATAACATGTAGCGCTAATCCCTTGACCCGCTCCACTTAATGAGGGGTACTCCCTTGATCCTCTCCAGTTAATTGAGAGATCCCCTGATCTTCTCACCTAATAGGGAGAGTCAAAAGATCATGGCATTCAAACAAATGAAGTGGAGCCTACTCAACAACTTCCAATGGATTGGAGATACAATCCTCATCATCCCAAGGACCTCGTCATAGGGGAAGTATCAAAAGGGGTAATCACTCGCTCTAAACTTCATAATTTTTGTGGTCATTATGCATTTATTTCTCATGTTGAACCCAAGAACGTCCTCGAAGCTGAGGCCGATTCATATTGGTTGCTAGCCATGCAAGAGGAACTCAATCAATTTGAGCGCAACCAAGTTTGGCACCTTGTTCCTAGGCCCCACGATAGACCAACAATTGATACTAAGTGGATCTTTAAGAACAAGTTGGATGAATCGGGTAACGTTGTTAGGAATAAAGCTAGGTTAGTTGCCCAAGGTTACACTCAAATCGAAGGAATCGATTTTGAAGAAACCTTTGCACCCGTAGCACGGCTTGAAGCCATACGGATGACACTAGCATTTGCCTCATATAAAGATTTTAAATTATTTCAAATGGATGTTAAAAGTGCTTTTCTAAATGGTTTTATTGAAGAGGAGGTGTATGTTGAACAACCCCCCGGGTTTGTTGATCCTACACATCCGGATTTTGTATTTAAATTAGATAAAGCTCTTTATGGTTTAAAACAAGCCCCTAGGGCTTGGTATGAAAGACTTTCTTCATTCTTAATTTCAAATGATTTTAAGAAAGGTAAAATTGACACAACTTTGTTTACAAAACATGTAGAAAAAGATATTCTTATTGTGCAAATTTATGTTGATGACATTATTTTTGGTTCTACTAATGAATCCCTTTGCCAAGTTTTTGAATCATGCATGAAGGAAGAATTTGAAATGTCTATGATGGGGGAACTCAACTATTTCCTTGGACTCCAAATCAAGCAAAGGAAGGATGGGATGTTCATCAATCAAGCCAAGTACAGAAAGGAACTAATCAAAAGGTTTGGGCTTGAAGGATCTAAAGTGAGCAAAACTCCCATGGCAACAACCACAAAGCTTGACAAGGATGAACAAGGTAAAAGTGTAGACATTAAGCTTTATCGTAGCATGATTGGTAGTTTGTTGTATTTGACGGCTAGTAGGCCGGATATTATGTTTTGTGTTTGTCTTTGTGCACGTTTTCAATCTTGTCCTAAAGAGTCTCACATAATTGCGGTTAAACGCATAATTAGATACCTTAAGGGCACTATTGAAATGGGTTTGTGGTATCCGAAAACCGGGCAATTTACAATGACGAGTTTTTCGGATGCCGACTATGCGGGTTGTAGGGTAGATAGGAAGAGTACAAGTGGAACATGTCAATTCCTTGGTAATTGTCTTGTATCTTGGTCTTCCAAAAAGCAAAATTCGGTAGCCCTTTCAACCGCCGAGGCGGAGTATGTTGCAGCCGGAGCTTGTTGTGCACAAGTTCTTTGGATGAAACATACTCTCCTTGACTATGATTTGCATTTTGATCATATTAAAATATTTTGTGATAATACTAGTACAATTCATATGACAAAGAATGCAAATCAACATAGTAAAACTAAGCACATTGACATTAGATATCACTTTCTTAGAGATCATTATGAGAAAGGTGATATTGATAATGATTATATTTCTACCGATTTTCAACTTGCCGATATTTTTACTAAACCATTAGATTATGCTAGATTCTCTTTTATTTGTGATGAGTTGAATGTTTGCATTATGAATTCTTAAAGAAAAATTTCTTTTGTTTTGTTTGTTTTGTTTAACCCTTTTTGATGTATGACAAAAAGGGGGAGAAAAAGTATAAGTTTGTTTGTTGTTTATTGTTTATTTAAATTTTTGACAAAACTATTGTGTTTTCAATGCTTTATGTATCTTACTCATTGTCATTCTTTATACATAGCAATGTTTGAGGGGGAGCTTTCCAAAGCTCTTCTTCCATTTTGTTTAAATAACTTATATGTTTTGTCATCATCAAAAAGGGGAGATTGTTGGCCCAAGGTTACAATCACCCGTTTTAGTGTGTTTTGATGATTACAAAACATTATAGTTATTTGTACTAATCATGTTTGTTGTTTTAGTGTGTTTCAGGGTAGAAGTTTTCTTCCCTAAAGGAAGGTGTTTTGACTCAAGTCACTTCAATTCGGGCTCAAAGAATCAAGCTTGCAAGATCATATGAAGAAGCCTACTTGAAGCACTTGTAGTCCTTAGAACCAATGTAAGAAATAGATTGTTAAAGTTTGAGTTTTGGAAATTGGCTCTAGGATACACACACACATTTTTGTATACAAGTTTTCATGTTTAAAACTTTGTGTTTCTAAGTTTCATGCTTTAACAAATATACATGACTCCAAGTTTTACAAAGACATATATCATATTTAAATCATGTATACTCTTTCCATCATGATACTTAGTTATCTTTACTTCAAAATATTTTTACAACAAAAATTTTCAAGTTCTGTCTTGCTGCTGTTTTTCTGTTTCAGGCAAAATCGGCCGACCGGCCCGGTCGACCGGCGCTTGTGTCAGGACATGCACGCTTGTGCATGTCTGTCGGCCGACCGCCGGGTCGACCGACTGTCTGCAGTTTGCTCTCGGATTTTCTGGGTCGACCGCCTGGTCGACCGCCTTCAGGAAACCTTGTTTCTGTTTTGAGGATGGTCGACCCGAGCGGTCGACCCGAGCCCAACGGCTACTGCCAGCAGGGCGGACGGTCGACCGGTCCAGGCCTGCAAAGTGCCAACGGCTATTTCCTCTTTTGTACAATTCTGAAAAACTGTTTTTAGTCTGTTTTGTGGCAGATTTTCTCTGATCTTTAGGGAGTATTTTCTGATCAAATAAGCTTTATTTTTAAGTGTTTTAATCCCTTCCTCTCCCTATAAATAGAGGAGAATAGTCTCTTGCAAAGACAACAAGAAAAATACCTAAGTTTTCAAAGAGAAGAAAAGTTTTTATGCTCTCCATTTTCATTCTTTCTTGAGCTTGTTTTCAGTTGTGTTCTCTAGCAAAAATCATCTTACAACTGAGTGTTTTCTCACTACACTTCTTAGAGCCAAAATTCCCTACTCAATCTATAAGGAAGTTGTAAAAGAGTGAGAGTTTGTAAGAAGTTTAGTGATCTTGTTGTGATCACTATGGTTACTTGTGTTCATCTTGTTCTTGTGGAGACACCTCTTCGGTAGAGGTTATTGTAAGTGGTGGAGCTCGGTGCTCGGGTCTTTGGTAGACCGTTGTAATCGTCCTCGGTGGATAGTGGAAACCCTTCACGGAGGTGAAGGCGGGGAGTAGAGCGGTGGCTCGAACCTCGAAACAAACATCTTGTGTTTGCGATTGCTTTGTGTCCATTTTGCTTTAAATTTCTCTTGCACTCTATTGCTTTCAAATTACTTGCTTGAAATCTTGTTTTCATTCCTTGTGATATATTGTGTGCATTTCATCATTGCATATTATTCATTCTTTGTTTGATCAATTCTCATACAACAAGGTTGCATTGCGCACCTCTAACCCATTCAAGGGGAATCAGGAGGAAGGAGTTCAGAACCCTTCACGGGGTATTCGGCTCTTAGTCTTGTTTTGAGAGATCGTTGCATCATTTATCTATCTTAGTTTTAAAAAGATTGTTAGATTAGCAATTATACCTATTCACCCCCCTCTAGGTGTTTTTTAGTATGGAATACATTGACCTCTCCCGAGTTACAAACGATAAAGAATGTGGAGAAAGAATTTAGGAATCTAGTAGATAAGAGTCTGACCAAGCTTGCTTCATGGTCCAAGGGAATAACTCCTTTGAAGTAATTTCAGAAACTCAACTAGATGATAGTGCTAGTTCTTCTTGTGATGATAACATGGATGCACATGCATTAAATGAAGAACTATCTATATTTTGTAAAAAATTGCTTTCAAAGTACAAAGCTTTGAAAAATAAAAGTTTTAAATTAAAAGAAGAAAATAAGGATTTATTTTCAAAGCTAAACATGATTTACAAGAGAGGGTTGAGATTTCAAGTAAAAGTGACTTCTTGAAAACTCAACTTGACCTTACTTTAAAAGAAAATGAAATTTTGAAAAATAAAAATGATTTTGATATTGTTTTGAAGAATAATGATGACTTGTCTTCAAGACTTGACTTTGTATTAAAAGAAAATGATTCTTTAAAGAACAAAATTGTTTTAATTTCTAAAGAATTAGAATGCATTTCTTTAGAAAAAGTTTCTTTGAAAAATGATTTAGATTCTCATGTTTACCATACTACTATAGCTTCATCATCTTATGCTTCTATTGCATGCTTCACATCTTCTTCTTATATTGAAAATAATATATGTATATTGAAGAAGAGTGTAGATTGTTTGGGCTCTACTTTGAGCTAATGTGCTATGGATCACAAGAAATTGGAATTCATGCTTCAAAAGAAACAAGTTTCACATATTCATGCACACCAATCACGACATGCACATGCTCATCATGCACACACACATGATTCTATGTATGCTCATATGTACACTTGTACATACTATGGACGTAAAGGCCACCTTGCAAAGTTTTGTTATGATAGAATATATAATTCAAATTTAGCAAACAAATTTATTTGGGTTAGAAAAGGTGCTAACCCTCATGGACCCAAAAAGATATGTGTACCAAAATCTACCCCTATTGTATTTGATATAGGTGTGGGCTCTCATTTAACGTGAGGGTATTGGTGCCTCGATGGTGGATGCGTTTGAGCTTGATGGACACTACATTGGATGCATCACCTTCAAGGATGTTTGGTGGAAGGACCACCATGGTTTGGAGACCTAGAAATTAGCCCTATTAGTTTTGGTAACTATCTCTAACTCTTATTGTAGTTTAGATGCTTTTGAAATTAATGTTTTTAACATGTATTGGTTTTCAAGTTTTTCATGTGTATTATGTTAAATGCAATGTTAATTAGACTTGAGATATACATAAATAGTATTTGAGACACACCCATATTTATATGGACTATTATTTTTATGTTCTCACTATAGTTAGCTATTGTGTATATCCTAACTCTAAAGCACGTGCATTTACCCTAATGATCATGATTGTTTTGTACTTCATGTGATAAATACTTGTTTAGATGTAGTTTTCGTTAAAACTTGTGTTTATACTTGTACAAATAGTGAGCTACACTTGATTATTATATGTTTGTGCTTCATTGCTCATTTGTATCCATTACATGTACATGAATAACATAGTTTTGATGATTCTTTTATTTATACTTATTTTTTCTATTTTTATGTGTGTTTATCTTCATGTATATGTTAATTTTTTTGTCTAAAACTATTGGATATACATGTCAATCCTATAGTCACATGCTTTTCATGCAAAATTTTTTTGGACTCGTTTATGTTTGGGATATGTATGCATACTTTTAGTTTCAACAAAACATACATATACCTTGAAGCGTATTTAGTTTTGATGATTTCTTACTTTTGATTAAAGAAAATTCATATTAGCACTAATGTCTTATTTTCATGATTTTATTGATTACATGATTCATACACTCTATGTTTGATGTTTACTTATGATTTTTTTTTATGAGCATATATGTGCTTTATTACTATTTGAGTGTGGATGATCGTGTGGTTTTCATGTTTTCATGGGATACTTATTGTTTTATTTCTTCCTTGAAGAATTTCAAACTAATTTTAAAAACTACTTTAAATCAGTTCATTATTCTTCATGTGGTAGTGATTTTCTAATTATGTTCAAATCATATTTTTGAAAATCCCTATCTTCCAAGGGCGGATGGATGGGTGACCATCCTTGTATACCTTTATTGAATACCCTTTTAAATATGTGCATAATAAGGGTGGTAGTTATGAGTTATACACATGATCTTCATTGAATTTTATTTTTATATACTCATAATTGTTTATTATATATGTATGCTTCAAATTTCAATTGGTATTTCTATTTTCAAACATATATATATGATTTGATTGTACTTATTTTATAATGTCTTTACATATTTTTAAAAAAAACATAAATTATGTTTATGCTAAGCTTGATTTTATCCTAAATGTTAATTGGTATCTTTATGAGCTTATGCATTGATTTCATTTAGTATTTCAATTAATTATTTCAATTGGTATTTCAATTGCTAATCATTTTAATTGTTATTTATTTGGTATCAACATATACTTCATGTTTCACCTTCAATTGTTATCAAAATCTACTTTTGTATCTTAAATTTTTTTTACAAGTGGTATCAATATTTGTTTTATCAACTACTATTTGATTTCATTGGTATCATAATTCATTTTGTTGACTTCAAGAAATTTCAATTTTTTTTTTAAAAGTGTTTTCAAATTTTTTTGATATGTATTGCCTATATGCAAGGGGAACTTAACATCTTCTCTATATATAAATTCATGTTGAGTGTCTCTCACATTGAGAAGCTTGACCACTTTTCGTTATGTAGTACACGTGTGTAGGGGGCTTAACATCTCCGTCTATACATTGTATATTATGCTTTATGTGGGTTAGGGTCTAGTCATTTCTTCTCCATGTAATGCATGTATGTAGGGGGAGCTAACTTAACGTCTTTTCTCTTCATGAATATATGTCGCATATACATCTTTATTGTTTGATTTGTCTTCACCCCTTTGTTGATGAATTGACAAAAAGGGGAAGAAGAATTTAAAGAGTTAATATATGCATTACTTAATATTGGTATTTATGCATATATGTGTTATTTAGTTTATGCATTTCATTGAATATTTATTTGTTTATTGCAATGCATGAGTTAAGGGGGAGCTTCTATGAAGCTTATCTTTAATCCATGCATATATAACTCATGAGTTTTGTCATCATCAAACAGGGAGAGATTGTTGGACCAAAAGCCCATCACTCTAGTTCCGATAATGATTAACTCATGTAGTTATAATACTAATGATCTTGTGTTTGTATAGATTCAGGTTTCTATCAAGATCCTAGTATGTGCTTAGCTTCAACAAAGGAGTTTTGGAGCTAACTCATGTAGATTCAAGAGCTCGCGCGTCAAGATCGCATTTTGCACTCGGATGGAGTCAAGCTCTTTGAATCGTGTTTGGATCGAATCGGCTTGGAGAGAAAGTTCTACAAGAAGACTTCAGTTTGTGTTTAGTTTACTTATGTTTAGATCTTGTGTAAAGATAGACTAGTGTTGATATGCTCAAGTTCACACACACAAGTTCAATTTGTTTTGGTTTTTGGTTTAACAGGTTTTGGATTTAATGTCAAAAACATAGATATAACTTTTATATGTGTATTAGAATCTATCCATACACTCTATGCTTCAAAAGAGTATAAATATCTTATTTTTATATTTATACAAGTTCTAGAGAAAACATGTTTTCATTTCAAAATCTAAGTTTTAAAAAATACGGTTTTCAGTTTAAAGTTTAATTTTTGTATCACAAAAATAGTTCAAATAGTTTGT
Organism: Agave tequilana; assembly: GCA_038442645.1. Classification (NCBI taxonomy): domain Eukaryota; kingdom Viridiplantae; phylum Streptophyta; class Magnoliopsida; order Asparagales; family Asparagaceae; genus Agave; species Agave tequilana. The sequence continues at coordinate 95,841 of JAVJIF010001510.1, forward strand.
AATATGTCTTGATATTTGATCACACATATTTGTTCTTCAAATATTTATAAGAACTGATTTTTGTGGAATTTATGAGAATTTATGGAATTTTATTAGAGTTAAAAAAATTAAGTTTTCATACCGTTAGTCCCAGCGAGAGCCTGCTGGAGGTCGACCGGGCGGTCGACCGGACCAGAGGTTGGTCGACCGGATCGGTCGACCGATGTGCACAAGAACGTGCACAAGGCCAGCCTAGAACGCCGGTCGACCGGACGGTCGACCGACGTAGCTATCAAACTCTCGGGTAGTGCCGATCGACCAGGCGGTCGACCGACAGGCTTGTCTTGGTTGACCGGAGTCACAATGGTCAGAAATTCAACCGTTGGCTGGTCGACCGGAAGGTCAATTTTGACTTTTTTTGGCTGCTAACGACTATATTTTTAAGAGGCTATAAATAGGCCTTCTCTTAAGTTGTTTTGAATAAGTTTTTTTGGGAGCTTTTCTTCCCATCTTTCAAGTGTTTTGTAGCAAGTTTGAAGTTTTTGAGCCAAAAAGTTTTATTTTTATTTGTTTTTAAAGTGTTAGAAAATCAAAGAAAAGAGAGTCTTTAGGAAATTGGTTTTGATCTTAATTTTCATATCTATCTAGTATTTTTTCAAGTATTTTTCTTTGTTATTTTCACTTTCAAACACTTTTTTCTCACACTTGAGCTATCATATATAATCATATCTATAGGATCTTGTTTTTATGAGAAAAATTGTTTGTGATCTTTTGTCATCACCAAGATTGTAATCTTCTCTTTGCTTTGAGTTTGTGCCTATCCCTCTTATGTAGAGGTGATTGTGGTTGAGCTTTGGTGATTGTGGTTGAGTTTTGGCTTTGTGTCTATCCCTCTTGGGTAGAGGTGATTGTGCTTTAGTTTTGACTTTGTGTCTTATCCTCTTGTGTAAAGGTGATTGTGGTTTGGCTTTGTGCCTATACCTCTTGTGTAGAGGTGGTTGTATTTGAGAGAGGAGTCGTGTACTCCAAGTGTAGAGTTGTAATTTCTCAGTGGAGGTCCCTTTGTGGAAGGTCCTGAGTGGACATAGTGAAAATCCTTTTGTGTGAAAGCGGGGACGTAGAGTAGTGGCTCGAACCTCGAAACATATCTTGGTGTTTGCGTTTGATCCACTATCTTTTAACTCTATCTCTCATATATCTTGCATTACTTTATATTGCACATATTCATATGCTAGATATAGTTATGTGTGCCCATACTTGTGTCGAACAAACAGAGCTTCATAGAGCACCTGAACTCTTTATTTAAAGGAACTTGAGGAGATAGTCCAGAGCCCTTCACGGGGAATTCAGTTACACTCTTTGGTTACATATAGTGTGTTGCAATTGAGTTTTTAATTCCACATCATTTGTCTTTAGATTAGCTAGTACACCTATTTACCCCCTCTAGGTGTATTTCAAAGTAATCAAGTTAATTTAAGGAAGGGATTCAAGCTCAGATGATCAAAAGCGTGGATTTTGAAGAAACCCTCTTAATGAAGACTTAAAGAGAGTGTACCCTATGTAAGATCTTAGAATGTTTAAGTTTTAGTGTTGAATTGATGCTCAAAAATCACACACACTCACAAGTTATCTATACAAAAATTATTTCAAAAATCTTATGTTTTCTGTCTCTATCTTTCAACAACTCAATGAGATGTCGAAAACCCTTTGGTGTTGTCGACAACTTCCTTTCAGAGAACTGTCGACAGGATTTTACAGAGACTTGGGTCTCGTTTGGTGTTGGCTCGCTTTCGACAGTCCAAGAAGATTGTCAACAACTAATACGCTATGTATCAGATGTGCTGTTGATAGCCTTATTAGACTGTCGACAGGAAAGCTCCGCAATGGATAAAAGTTTAGTCATTGTATACTAGACTGTCGACAGTCCTATTAAACTATCAATAGTCCTACTATACCGTTTAAGCCAGATTTGAAATAAAACAGGATTTTCTTCATTCAAACTGTTTTGTCTTATCCCAAATAGGTATATTTTGCTTTATTAAAACTTTATAATGTTTTATTGACTGGTTTAGCTCTTTATTGTTTCTTACTTACTGTCTATATATATTGGTCTTTCGAGGAGAAGAAAATAGAAGTTTTATACGCAAGTTTTGAAATCAAAATTTTAAGAAAAAATAAATTTTTTGCTTTCAAATTTCAAGTTTCAAGAAATCTCAATTCCAAATCATTCTCTGCAAGTTTTAAGCTCTCAAGTTCAAATTTTCAACTGAAATTTATCTCACAAACTTTTTGAGCTTTATTTCTCCACTCAAAATTCTATGGAGTTGTAAAAAGAGTGTTTGTGACTTTTGTGGCAGCCAAGAGCTTGTTAAGCTCAATAGCTTTGTGCTATCTCGTGTGTAGAAGATTGAAAGTTGGAGTTGTATACTCCGAGTCTTGTATTAACCTTATAGTTTCTTTGTAAAAGTTCATTTGTTGATAGTGAAAATCTTTCACGCGGTGAAGGCAGGGATGTAGAGCTTGCTGCTCAAATCTTGAAACAATCTTTTGCTCTTACTCTATCTCTATTGATTGCACTTATGTTTTTACTTATCTTTATGCTTGAACTTGTGCTTTTACTTTCATTGCACTTACTATTCATTTCTTACATCATTTATACTTGTCAGTTTTTCTCATTCAATCAACAAGACAAGTGAGCACCTCTACTCTTATCTAGAGGAATATAGAGGAGAATTTTTAGAGTCATAATTGGGATTCTAGCTTTACTTCTTGATTTGAGTTGACTGTTTGCATTATTTATTTTAAATTATTGCATTTCTACATTTTATTAACATTACACTTATTCACCCCTCTAGGTGTACTTTCATAACAAATTAACATGTTTGTAAATATTAAATTACAGAAACAAAACATGTAAACAAACATTGCATTATAGAAACAAAATATGCCTGGTTTTCCTATAACAAAACATACAAACAACTATTAGATTACAGAAACAAATTGTAAATATAAAATTCAAGAACTCTTGAGTTCTTGAACTATAGAAACAAACTATAGATATGACTGTTGAGGGCCATCATTGAAGAAAATTACAGAAACAAATTACAGAAGCAAATTATAGATACAAATTATGGAAATAAATTATAGAAATAAATTGAGGGGCATCATTGAAGCTGAGCCATTGTTGTAGTAGCATGTGTATGTATACATGTATGTGTGTGTACATGTATATATGTGTGTGTGTGGACATGTATATTAATATGCTAGTGTACATGAATATGTGTGAGTTTACATGTACATGTGTACATGTATATATGTGTGTACATGCACCAAATAGAAAACGTGCAAAAAATGAAAAATGTACCAAATATAAAACATGTATCAAAATTAAAACATGCACAAACTTAAACAACAAAATAAATAAGTTTAAACAACCTCTATGGAAAATATTTCACAACATATTCTGTCCAGTCTTCCCAAACTTCATTTAATACCTCATCTGAATATTTTTCTTTATTATCAAACTGCAAACATATTGACTTATTTGTATTTGTTAACTTATTTTATTAGACTGAGGAGAAGGAGGTGTTAAAGATGGATGAGAAGATCCCTACAAAAGATTACCAATCCATAATAGATATTTTTAGTGATTTGGCAAGTAAAGCAATAATCCTATTGGCATCAACAACATATTCTTAAGAATAAGTTTTGTTGGTGCGTCAAGAGCTATTCTAATTGATGTTCTTTGAAACTTGTCTGCGAAACACCAAAGAACATCAATTAGAACTTGATGCACCAACAAGACCTAATTCTTCAGAATATTCTTTTGTTGTTGCCAATAGGACCCTTTCTTCACTTGTTAAATCATTGAAAACATCTATTACAGGATGACGATTATTTGTAGGGATTTTTTTCATCCATCTTTAACTCCTCTTTCTCCTCAATCTAATCAAATAACTTAACAGGCTAGTCCTTTATTATTTCCAATGACTTAATATACTAGCAAAAAACTAAAACCTTCTTCTAATTGATCACACTCACTACAATCAACTTCTTCTCTTTCATCACATCCTCTATCTGTTAAAATAATTGGTTTATCTCATCTTGCATTCTCGCCTTGTCATATCCATCTTGTATATTTTTGATCAATCCCATTAATAATTACATCAATTTTTAATATATACAAAAAATTGAACTAATAATAACACACATAACATGTAAAGAGTTCAAATTTATATTCTAATTATAATTATTCTTCCTGATTTTTATTTTTCTTTTTGTTCATAGTTTTGGTGATCTCCGATCTTAAGCTTGTAATGCTTTCATTTTTACATACATACATTAATTTTTCTACATATAAACATTAATTTTTATACATACATTACATGCGCCTGCGCGCACGCACACACCCCACCACTACCACCGACTACCTCACACACTCACACACATCACACACATACATCCCACACACACAGACATGTACACACAAGCACCACCAACACCACACACCACCACCACACACCATGCATACAAACACCACACACATGTTAGGGTAAAAAATGATTTTTTTCACCAATTTTCAGTGCAAACAAATATCCCCTAGACAATCAAACAGCCCCTAAAAATGAGATTTTCACCAACTTTCAGGGCAAAAAGTGAGGAAGAAGAAAACATTTTGTTTTAGTATTTAAAATGTAACAAATCAAAGAATTGGGGTTAATAATTCATCACCCCAAATATTATTAATATTTTTTCACTCGAAAAAAATGATCATTAGGGTTGGAAATTAATGATTTTGTAATTTATTTAATCAAAAGTTCGCAACTCGAATTTAAGGTCCATTCCTTTCATAAATAGGCCCATTGTACTACAGATTTAATCATAAAAAATAATAATATTAAATTTTAAGGTATATAATTTAGAGGGGAAGAGAAAGAAAAGAGCTTATATGTCATCGAGCTAGAGGCAAACAGAGTCATGGAGGCAACCGAAGTGAAGGACGGGACCTTATTGAGGGTGTCTTTGATTATCGACGGTAAGGGCTTGAGAGCGGCATGAGAGAGAGGGAGAGAGGGGGGGGAGAGAGAGGGAGAGAGAGAGAGGGAGAGAGAGAGAGAGTAGATGCGCTGAGGGAGGTGAGAGAAAGGAGAGATAGATTTAGGGTTAGATTGGGATATGATTTTTTAAGATCCCTGGATGGGGGATGGTGAACCGCTTCTTCTTCCACGAAGATTTAGATTGGCGGGATTTTCAAGTCAAATTTTACAGAACCGCCGCCAAAAATTGATTTTCATGTCGGTTACTAGTAATAACCCCGTGAAATATTCAAATACAAATTGTGTATTTTAATCAAATTTCAAAATTACCAACATCTTCTGAGTTTTTACGGCGGTTCTTCAAAGAACAGTCATGAAAGATTCAAAAACAAAATTGCTTATTTTCATCAAATTTTAAAATTGCTACAGTTTTTGAGATTTTACGGCGCTTCTTAGTATAACCGCCATGAAATATCCAAACGCAAAATTCATCAAACTTTAAAACTGTCACTGTCTTTTGATGCACATCGGTTGCGACTCAAAACGTCGTGAAATGGGTGATGTGAAATCTCATTTATGTTGCAGTGATCATTCATGATATCATAGCTTTCGAGCATTATTTTTCTTTTGTTGTTTCATAATGCCTCTAAAATTTTTATAATTGAAGTGGAACTGTTGCTATGTAATAGATTTGTACATATATGTGTTGGATGTTATGATAAATTTATTCATTAATAGATTTGTTCCTAAAACTGTTAAAAGTATTTAAGCAGCAGTAGAATATTCCTTGCTCTAGAAGAGATTATTAACTGGAGGGACCTGTAGGTCATTTTAGATTGTGGGAGATTAATATATAAATATAATATTGTGAGAGACTAATATTCAATTAACAAATTTAACCGGGATCTATATCTTAAAATCCTGTATATAAAACCTTTGTTAAGAAAGTTCGGCTCACGTGTGAGCCACACACATATAAAATAAGCAAGCTTATCCAGTGATAACATGTGGACTACAAGTCGAGGCTTAGAGAGAGAGAGAGAGATAGAGAATTGTGTTTCTCAAGAGAGGGAACCGGCCCCCCTGGTCTCTCTCTCTCTCTCTCTCCCTCTCTCTGTTCTTCTCTCCACTCCCAACAATCTATGTCCTCTCAGTCTTCGGACTTTGGAGATCCAGCGAGTACCCACCACCGAATCTTCTCCCAGAGCTCCCCGAGCGCCTCCTTGCTCCTTTCTCTTCATGTTCTCTCTTTGCTCAACCCACAACAGCAAAAGCAAATAGGACACACTACGGATCCCGTAAAGGCTCTCTTCGAGCGCATGCCATACTCCAGCGGCGAATCCTCACCTCCGACATGAGATTTTAGTGTCATTGGGAACAAATATTTAAGAGTTTGTATTGTGCCTTAATAAATTGGGTTATTTCTCAAAATAAGAAAAAGTGTTTGTTCTTTGCCGGTTGCTCGTTTTAGAAATTATGTTTGCTGTTAGCACATTTTGTAGTAGCGGTTTTGTGAAGAGGACAACTCCAAACATTAATGCCAAGTTTATGTTTGTTGTTACGCCTCAATGGCTAGCTCCCCCCTGCTCATCGTAGTTTTCATTTGTTATGTGACTGTAATCTGTTTATTAAATAGTTATGTGCCTTTAGGTTACAAGGAATAGGGAAGCATCATGGTAAAGTTTTCACAAATCTGTTGGACAATACAAAGGCACGCCATCCAAGAAGCACAAGTATAGTGAAGAAGAAAGGGATGTAGAGACGAGACTTAGGAGGCATGAAGAATCACTGTATTTGGGATAGATTTCGCCTTCCCAGCGATCCACCCGGTTCACGACGATTAACCCCAAGGATACAACGAGAAATCTTGCTCATTTGCTATCGCGCTGTGCACTCAGCATTCAGGCTTGTTGCTGCAAAAATTGAAAGTACACCTAGAGGGGGAGGGGGGGTGAATAGGTGTACTGCTAATCTAATGAACTAAATGCGGAAATTAAAACTTAATTGTAACAACACTTAATGCAACCAACGAGTGTAGCCGAATTTCCGGTGAAGAGCTCTGGACTAACTCCTCTTGATTCCTCTGAATAAGAGTTGAGGCGCTATATGAAGCTCTCGTGGTTAAGCACAAGTGAGGCACACACAAACAAGCCAAGCATATAATGAATGACCAATATGAAATGATGCAAGGCACAATATAAAAGAGAGAGAGTTAGAGTCAATAGATCAAACGCAAACACCAAGATTTGTTTCGAGATTCGAGCCACTGCTCTACGTCCCCGCCTTCACACAGAAGGATTTCAAATCCACTAACTTGTCCACACAGGGAACCTCCACTGAGGATTTTGGGCAATTACAACCGGGAGTGCACAACTCCTCTCTCAACCAATACAACCTCTCACTAGAGGCAACACAAACACCACCTCACACAAGAGGGGTAGGCACTTAGCCAATACAAAAAGATCACCTCACACTTGAGGGATTCCAACACCAACTCCACCTCTCACTAGAGGGAGCCAACCAACAATCTCCACCTCTCACTAGAGGGAGCCAACCACCACTCCAAAATCAACCTCTACACAAGAGGGATAACACAAAGTAGGAGGGTTTACAACTTAGTGATCAAAAGACCACAAACCAATTCTTTTCCCACAAAAACAAAGATCCTATAGATAGGATAGAATGATATGGCTCAAGTGTAGAAAACAAAGTGTTTTGATCAAAGAAAATCACTTGGGAAAATCACCAAATAGATATAGAATTTTTAGACCAAAAACTAATTCCCAAAATACTATTTTCTTTGAAATAAAAACACTTTAAAACAAAATAGAGAATAGGAATTTTGAACTCAAAACTTTTTGCTTAAAACACTAGAAAAGATCTGAAATTTTTCACTCTAAAAATCTTAACCAAACACCCCTCAAATGGGGTATTTATAGCCCCTTTAAAAAACTAGCCGTTGAGGCAAATTTTCAGCCCAGATGGTTGTCGGTCGACCGGCCCGGTCGACCGCCAACGGTCAAAAATCCGACCGCTGGAGCCTCGGTCGACCGGCCGCCCGGTCGACCGCAGTCTGGAACAGAGAGCAGAGCTCTCTGCTGGTCGACCGACCCAGTCGACCGGGGCTTTCCAGAGAACAGAAGCTCTCTGGCGGTCGACCAGCCCTCCGCAAAAGCTGGCGTGCATGGCTGTGCACCTCGGTCAACCGACTCGGTCGACTGACTCCTAACTCGGTCGACCGGTCCGGTCGACCGGCAGAAGCCAGAACAGGACTAATAAGGGATTGAAAACTTGAGTTTTTATTATCCTATTAAAACTCATAAAATCTCTAAAAATCCACAAAAATAGTTTTAATATAATACTTTGATATACAAACATGTGTGAAAAATTTTAACACAAATTTCAAACATTTTGAACCATTTTTGTGACTTACAAATTTTGCCGAAAAACAAAAACTGTATTTTCTAAAACTTAGATTTTTGAATTGACAATTCGTTTTGTCCAAAACTCATTCAAATACAAAAACATGATATGAAACAACATTGAAGCATGTTGTATATGGATATAATCCAATATATATATAAAAGATATATATATCATTGTTTTTGACATTAAATCCGAAAATAAGTTTTGTTAAAATACAAAAACACCAAACTCATGAAATAGACTATCAAACTAAGTTTGTATAAGTAGTTGAAGCATACATGTATATAGAATATATTTAATATACATTAAACCATGTAAACTTGTTGATTTTATCTATTTAAGAAAACTAAGATCGGTTAAACTAAAAACTGAAAACCAATATCCAAAATATGAAACGTGTGTGTGTTGTGAACTTGAGCATACCACACTATCTAATCTTTACAAATGGATCTAAACATAAACTAAACTATGTACCGAAGTCTTCTTGTAGAGCGCCGTCTCCAAGTCGACTCGATCCAAACCGTGATCCACCGAGCTTGACTCCAACGAGTGCTAGATATGACTTTGTCGCTCAGGCTCTTGAATCACCATGTGAAAAGCTTCAAAACGCCTTTGTTGAAGCTAATCACCTACTGACATCTTGATTAAATATCTAAAACTCAATATTACAAGATTATTAGTAAACATAACTACATGAGTTAATCATCATCAAAACTAGAGTGGAAGGCCTCTGGGCCAATAATCTCCCCTTTTTGATGATGACAAAACTCATGGAGTTATATATGCATGGATTAAAGTTAAGCTTCAAAGAAGCTCCGCATAGCAATAAACAATAAATATGTGCAATTAAGATTAAACATGAATATGCATAGACATGCATAAAACAATGAATTGAACATGCTTTTGATACCAAATAAAAACATGCTCTTGATACCAAACATGAAATGCATCAATCATGCATAAAGCAAGCTCTTGATACCAACATACCAAAATAAATTATTTCTTCTTCTCATAAACATGTTCTTTTAAATAATGTTCTTGATATTAATAAAAAACAAACTCTGTTTCTAGATACTAGTAATCATGCTCTAGATACCAATATCAATAAAACATAAAACAAAAAATCTCTTGATATCAATATAAAAAACATGCATATAAAACAAACATGCATATAAATTCAAATACTTCTCTCCTTTTTGTCAATCATCAACAAAGGGGTGAACGAAAAACAATATTCTCCCCATTTTTGTAAAAAAAATAATGAGGGGTGAAATCTAATCAAAACGTTATGATACCAATTAAAAAAATATATATCAATGAAATATACCAATTGAAAGTACATAATGTGGTACATAAAATAAATGCTTTATTGTTTTCTTTATAGGAAGTAAACTTGTAAGTAATCTTGATACCAATATAAAAACATATTAGATACCAATTGAAAACAAAACTTTATTACCAATTGAAAGATATTTTTCATTTACCAATTGAAAGTATTTTTCATTTTGAGCATATGATATCAAATTAAAAACAATATTAATTTTTTTAATCATTCTTCATCATAAAGTGTGGGAGTAGAATACCAACGGTAAACAAAATACCATTGAAAGATGAAATACGAATTTTCTCCCCCTTTATAAAATACTAAATAAAATGATGCATAAGCTTGTATAAGATATCAATTGAAAACTAACCAATTGAAATATGATATTTATTTTAAGAAATCAAGCTTAGCATAACTAAAATTTGTGCTCAAAGATATAGATATATAGTAAGCACAAATAAATCAATATATATATGTATGAAAAATTTAATACCAATCGAAATTGATACTATTTGAAGAGTGAGCATACATATATAAAAACAATATATATGAGTATACAAAAAGAATGTCAATAGTGATACCAATTGAAAAGATCCAATAATACCAATAGAAAACATAATAAGATCAAGTGTATAACTCATACTACCTTCCACCCATTTCATGCACATGTTTAAAATGGATATTCAATAATGAGCATACAAGGCATGGTCGCCCAACCAACCGCCCTTGGACGGGTAGGGGTTTTCAAAAATAGGTTTGAAAATATAGTATGTTTGAAAAACTCTACCATAATGAAGAATATAAACTAGTTATATGAAAGATTTGTAAAACTAGTACGAAATCTTTCAAATAAGGAATAAAACAAAATTATATTTCATGAAACATATGTAAATCACATGATCATCAACACTCAAAATCCATAAAGCCCATATCATACTCATGAAAACACAATCATGAGAAAACATTAAATAAAGTGAGTGTACAAGATTTGTGTGAAGAACATAGTCATGAAAAATAGGCAATAAGCTTAAAACATGAAAGTCATCAAAACTAGAATTCTTCAAAGGTATATGTATGTCATGTACAAACTACCGTATACATACATATCCAAATACAAACGAGTCCCGAAAGTATATGCATGAAGGCAAGTGGCTCAAGGATGTATATGTATAGCTAATAGTTTAGACAAGATGGACATATACATGAAGTTAAAACACAAACATAAAAAACATGTACAAGATGGGAATACAAGTTAAATGTATGAATCATCAAAACTAGACTATACTAGTATATCTAATGGGTACAAATGAGCGTTCAAGCATAAACATGTAATAATCTATTTGTATCTCACTAGTTGTACAAGTATACATCCAAGTTTTAATGAAAACTAACATCTAAACATGTAATCAAGCATGAAGCATCAAAAACAAAAACTCATAAACATACATATGATCATTATGTACATGCACATGCATACACATTAGTTAAAAACAAATGTGAGAACACAAAAATATAAATCCATATTAAACATGAGTGTCTCAAATAACTAAACATGTATATCACTAATCTAAATCTCATGGCATATAACATACTAATCATAAAACATCAAGACATTCTAAAAATGAATAATGTGAAAGCATGTAAACATAAATGGGAGTAAGAGATCATTATCAAAACCTAGAAGGCGACTCTCCATGTCTCCAAAACAAGGTGGTCCTCCCACCAAACTCTCCTTGAAAGTGATGCATCCAAATAGTCCTCTTTCAAGCTCGGAATGCATCCACCTCAAGGCACCATCACTCTCACGTCATGCGAGAGCCCACACCTACATCAAAAATTATAGGGGTGGTCTTTGGTACCCATACTCTTTTGGGTCCCTGGGAGTTAGTTCCTTTTCTAACCCAAACACATTTAGTTGCTAAATTTACATCATGTATCTTATCATAGCAAAATTTAGCAAGGTGGCCCTTACATCCACAATGTGTACAAGTGTATACATGAGCATATATCATGTTGTGTACATGAACGTGCGAAGCATGTGTATGCCGTGGTTTGTGTGCATGCAAAGAAGGAACTTGTTTCTTTCGAAACATAGTTTCCAAACGTGAGTGGTTCAAAGCACAATAGCTCAAAGTGGAGCCCAAACAATCCACACTCTTCTTAAGCATATAAATATCATTTTCAATCATGGAAGAAGAGGTGCATGCAATAGGTGAGCTAGATGATAAAGCTACACTAGCATGGCAAACACGTGTATCAACTTTCAAAGATTTATTTTCATTTAAGCAAACTTCTAAATCTTTTGAAATCAAATCAATTTTGTTTTTCAAAGAAACATTTTCTTTTACAACAAAATCAAGATTTGAAGATAAAGATTCATTTTTCTTCAAAATTATATCACAATCATTTTTATTTTTCAAAAACTCATTTTCTTTTAAGGCAAGGTCAAGTTTGGATTTCAATGAATCCCTTTCATTAGAAATCTCCACTTTCTCTTGCAAAACCAAATCTAGTTTTGAACATAAATCCTTATTTTCTTCTTTTAGTTCAAAACTCTTCTTTTTCAAAAGATTATATTTTTCTAACAATTTTTCACAAACAATGGATAGTTCTTCATTCAAAGTATTTGCATCAATATATTCATTACTAGAAGAACTAGCATCATCATCATATAATTGAGATTCCGAATATACCTCAAGGAGTCATTCCCTTGGACCATGTAACATTGTTGCTCGGATTCTCCACTAGATTCATCCTCCGTTTGGATTGGCAATTGAAGCTTAGAGGAGGTCAACGTGTTCCACACTGCAAAGGCGGAATCACAGTTAGAAACTAAGCACAGATATTCTTTATTAAGCGTGCTTCTAAGTGCCTCAAGGGCTTGTGCATTGGCCTCTATATGATTGCTATTACCAAGATAGGATTTCTTGGTAGCGGCAAGGAAAACATGCAAGCCTAGAGTTTTTAGGTACATGGACATCCTAAATTTTCACATGTCAATGTTGGAGACATCAAACATGGGAGGTGTCAAGCAATCCATGAGTGTGTGTAAACAATATACGTGTGGAAATGCAAATGATAGATTAGCAAAATCAAGATCACACTCCTAGGTGGTTAAACCAAATATCAGGAGCGTAGGCTCTGATACCAATTGAAAGTACACCTAGAGGGGGGTGAATAGGTGTACTGCTAATCTAATGAACTAAATACGGAAATTAAAACTTAATTGCAACAACACTTAATGCAACTAACAAGTGTAGCCGAATTCCCGGTGAAGGGCTCTGGACTAACTCTTCTTGATTCCTCTGAATAAGAGTTGAGGCGCTATATGAAGCTCTCGTGGTTAAGCACAAGTGAGGCACACACAAACAGGCCAAGCATATAATGAATGAGCAATTGAAATGATGCAAGGCACAATATAAAAGAGAGAGAGAGAGTTAGAGTCAATGGATCAAAAGCAAACACCAAGATTTGTTTCGAGGTTTGAGCCACTACTCTACGTCCCCGCCTTCACACAGAAGGATTTCCAATCCACTAACTTGTCCACACAGGACTCCCACACAGGGAACCTCCACTGAGTATTTGGGGCAATTACAACCAGGAGTATACAACTTCTCTCTTAACCAATACAACCTCTCACTAGAGGCAACACAAACACCACCTCACACAAGAGGGGTAGGACATAGCCAATACAAAAAGATCACCTCACACTTGAGGGATTTCAATACCAACTCCACCTCTCACTAGAGGGAGCCAACCAACAATCTCCACCTCTCACCAGAGGGAGCCAACCACCACTCCAAAATCAACCTTTACACAAGAGGGATAATACAAAGTAGGAGGGTTTACAACTTAGTGATCAAAAGACCACAAACCAATTCTTTGCTCACAAAAACAAAGATCCTATAGATAGGATAGAATGATATGGCTCAAGTGTGGAAAACAAAGTGTTTTGATCAAAGAAAATCACTTGGGAAAATCACCAAAATGGATATAGAATTTTCAGACCAAAAACCAATTCCCAAAAGACTATTTTCTTTAAAATAAAAACACTTTAAAAACAAAATAGAGAATAGGAATTTTGAACTCAAAACTTTTTGCTTAAAAAACTAGAAAAGATCTGAAATTTTTCACTCTAAAAATCTTAACCAAAACACCCCTCAAATGGGGTATTTATAGCCCCTTTAAAAAACTCGCAGTTGGGGCAAATTTTCAGCCCAGACGGCTTTCGCTCGACCGGCCCGCTCGACCGCCAAAGGTCAAAAATCTGGCCGTTGGAGCCTCGGTCGACCGGCCCGGTCGACCGCAGTCTGGAACAGAGAGCAGAGCTCTCTGCCGGTCGACCGACCCGTTCGACAGGGGCTTTCCAAAGAACAAAAGCTCTCTGGCAGTCGACCGACCCGGTCGACTGACCCGGTCGACCGGCCATCCAGCCAGAGCTGGCATGCACGGCTGTGCACGTCGCTCGACCGACTCGGTCGACCACTCCTAACTCGGTCGACTGGCAGAAGCCAGAACAGGATTAATAAGGGATTGAAAACTTGGGTTTTTATTATTCTATTAAATCCCATAAAATCTCTAAAAATCTACAAAAATAGTTTCAGTATAATACTTTGATATACAAATATGTGTGAAAATTTCAACACAAATTTCAAACATTTTGAACCATTTTTGTGACTTGCAAATTTTGCCGAAAACCAAAAACTACATTTTCTAAAACTTGGATTTTTGAATTGAAAATTCGTTTTGTCCAAAACTCATCCAAATACAAAAACATGATATGAAACAACATTGAAGCATGTTGTATATGGATATAATCCAATATACATAAAAGATATATATATCATTGTTTTTGACATTAAATCCGAAAATAAGTTTTGTTAAAATACCAAAACACCAAACTCATGAAATAGACTATCAAACTAAGTTTGTATAAGTAGTTGAAGCATACATGTATATAGAATATATCTAATATACATTAAGCCATGTAAACTTGTTGATTTTATCTATTCATGAAAACCAAGATCGGTTAAACTAAAAACCGAAAACCAATTTTCAAAACATGAAACGTGTGTGTGTTGTGAACTTGAGCATGCCACACTATCTAATCTTTACAAATGGATCTAAACATAAACTAAACTATGTACCGAAGTCTTCTTGTAGAGCGCCGTCTCCAAGTCGACTCGATCCAAACCGTGATCCATCGAGCTTGACTCCAACGAGTGCTAGATATGACTTTGTCGCTCGGGCTCTTGAATCACCATGTGAAAAGCTCTAAAACGCCTTTGTTGAAGCTAATCACCTACTAACATCTTGATTAAATATCTGAAACTCAATATCACAAGATTATTAGTAAACATAACTACATGAGTTAATCATCATCAAAACTAGAGTGGAAGGCCTCTGGGCTAACAAAAATCACCTTTTGTCCAAAGAGAAGAAGATTGCAGGGGAACTCAAAAAACCCATCGTCAGAAAGAAGTATGAGGGAGATGAAATTATTTGCTATGTTTTTCTTTAAGGTGAAGGTTGTATTTACAGCCTTATGAACTGGAATAGTCCGTCCCTTTGGAACCTCCATATAAAAAAGATCACGAGATATGCAAACATGGGATTTTGAGTTATTGCGAGATATGTGATCATTGTTGCATTGTTGTGCACACCGAAACTGTGATCATGATCTCACTAGACGCGCGGATCTCGTGATCATGGCAGCAAAAAGAAACAAAACAAAAAAGAAAACATTATTAAAAAATAATTATACTTGAATGTCAAAATCTAGGTCAATGTGGGCTTTCTGGCGAGGCTTCGAACCCAGATTTGCACTCCCCCCCATGCACGCCCAACCAGATAAACAGTTTTTGGCTTGAGCCTAGGTTCCATTGGGGCGCGTTGCACCATGTTTGTATATAGCCCACACTAGCTCTCAAGTGGACGGATACACGTGCTTCAATATAAACCCAGTGAGGTCTGGTATTCTATCCTATTATAGTGGTCAAAATCTGACCACGTCCAAGACGATGACATGTGTCCCTCAGCTTCTAACTCTGTGAGATACATCAAAGATTTCCTCCAAAATCCATGCTATACCCACCTCATCAAAACCTTCTTCGCTCCAAGGCTCCTACCATTCCGAAGACTTTAGCTTCAAAGAGAGCAACTTAAGCAACAGATCACCCCTGATCCTTGCTGACAGTTACACAGCCTTATTATCCTCCACATTCATAATGTGTAATGCCACTAGCACGGGCAGTTATGAAGAGTGACGAATTTTCATGCATGCAATCCCAACAAAGCAGCATTACTGATCGCGACAGTTACAATGTGCAAATCATGCAATTACGAAGATCTTGCTCGTACCCATCTGCCTCCAGACCAACATTCCAGTCAAGTATATATAGACTTGTTCCTCCAATAAAGAGGGGGGGACCGAATTCCAATTCTAATCCTAGATTCTGATTCTGATTCCAATCTACATATCTTCTAGATTTCTATAATTCTTGTAACTTGATAATTATAATGAAGTTTCACCTTATTCCCGTGGTATTTCTCAATTAAGGGTTATTGCATAAAATTTTGTGTGTTCTTATTTTCTTTGTTGTGCTTTATTTACGTGCACTATCCCTATTCATTTCTCGCTTGTGGTGAGGATCGGCCGTCCAATCACTTGCGGCGAAAAATTATCACCACAAACTGATGCTTTCATTGAGAGCTGAGTTCACGCTTAAAATCTCCCCTCATCTAACCCAAAACCTTCCTAAAAAAGCCTCTTCAAAATCCTCTTCCATGGTAATGATTGCCTCAAGAAAGCAAACCATCATCCTCAATAGTGCTCTGTCAGAGGGAATGGTCATTAGCACCATAGGGGGCACAGTGCCCCCGTCAGCCATCGATCAACCACATACTATCGAAGACAATGGTTTCTCCTCACCTCCGGAGGCAGCCGCCAATGCCCAAGCTCCCCCCTCACAGTACGAAGACCACCTGCTTCAGATGCTCGCCGATATGGATGAGCAAATTAAGGAGCAACAAGCCCAACCGGATCATTATCATGAGCAGTGACTCTTGACCGCGATAATGCAATCCGTGAACATTAAGAATTGAGACAACTCAATGAACATCTCAAGACCGAAATTGTCACCCTCCAAAATATCAAAACACTGACACACTCAAAAAGTGAGCCTGGTGATCGGAGGAAAACTGTGCATAAAAAGTGTATATTTTGAAATCAAGAGTTAAAGTGTGTGCACTTTGGTTTCCTTGATACTTCCGATATAGCATAGAGGCTAAAAGGAGTCGAATTCACAAGGATGGGAGACAATAGAAACTTACGCGGTATGTTCACATGTATGCTAAAATTTCTTCAATGTTTTAAAGAATGAAAGAAAAGAAAACAAAAAATGAAAAGAGAAGTACGGTGAAACACAAAGAAGTAGGATATATAGAAAAGAATATATTTGTGGTTTTTTATAGTATTTCTAAAATAAAGTGAAAAAGAAATAAAACTCATGGCTACTGACTACTAATGGCTCCACTAACATGCTAACCTCTTAGTGATAGTTGCCTCACATGTATCATTGGCCATCACTAGTCCTTAGTTCAAGAGCGTTCCAAAGCATGACTCATACAATAACTTTCCCATCCGAACTCAACAAAACAAGTTCAAGCTATACTTAAACCATCAAAACTAAACAAGAATAAGTATGGAGTAAAGTAATGTTAACTTGTTAGAGAGTTAGGATGTTAGAGTATTAGATCCATTATCATGAGCCATCGATGGTTCTTGCAAGAGCAAGGCTGAGTAGAGGTTATTAGATTCATATGGATTAATAAGTAAGAAGTTAGCAAGTTAGTGGTTAGTAGTTAGTTGCCATGAGAGAAAATTAGCTAAACATGTAAAAGGAGTTAAAGAGAAAACAAAGAGAGGTAAAGAGAGACCCTTTCATAGCCTGTCACCTTCTATTATAAGCACTCTTAGTTTCCAACCATGTATCACTCTCTCTCCTATTACAAGATCTAAAAGAAATGAAAAACACAAAGAGGAAGAAGAAGAAGAACTAAGCTAAATTGTCCTAAATTACAACATGGGAAGAAAACTATACTACTCTCTGGATATTTTCATCTAAAGAACCCCAGGGGGTATTTATAGGCACCAGGAGAAAGGGGGCCATAGGGACAAATCCTGGTCCAAAGCGCTTGCGCGGAGTGCGCAGCGCCGGCCTGCTGCGCCTTGTCGCGTCAGTCCCCTATCGACTGCAGGTCCTGGTTTCTGATTTTGGGCCCCTGATTTTGACAGAATCACCCTCCTACGTCAATGGCAATCTTTATAGGCCTTTAATCACCAATTAAATGGTGATTTTGGGTCTTCGTCTTCATTTCATGTCATGGACCTAGAAACACACAAGAGAGGTATAATTAGCAGAATTTAATATTAAATAATTGTGAAGATGTGGTATGAAATATGCAGTTTTAGAGACTAATCACACCCCACACTTATCTTTTTCTCGTCCCGAGCAAAACAAAAAATTAAGAAAATTATTACACCACTTTTGCAGGGGACGCGATTGCACTGAGCATGTGCAACAAGTCGTTAAACCTCTAGGTTTCCCCTATAGGAGGAATTTTGTCTCCCAAGGTTTTCAGCGGATTACACCCATAAAATCTATAAAGAAAGAAATGAAATGTTAGTATTTTGAAAATGCATTTTTGAAATAGAGAAAAGTGTTAAAATATTTTTGCGAAAATTTAAGTAATCTAAGGTCATAGGTTAACCAGAAATTATTTTTCCTTAAACTAAGTCGAAATGGAAAATCTTATTATAAATTAAATGTAAGAATATTTAAAATTGAATCGATTCTTTGATCTTTTATAAAACTCTTAGAAAAATATGCACTTTGTGAACAGTGAAGACTTTTGAGATATCGACTCTAACTTTCATGCTATTTATTTAATATATATTTTTTCCTTTTTTCTTCTCTTAGTTTTCTTATGCTTTCTAGCTAACCCGGGTATTGAGCCTTTAGCCGGTGACTCCCAAATCAGATAGTTTTAGGGCACTAGATGAGAAACATCCCTCGGACTTAAAGACTCGAGTAAACAAGGCCACAAAACTAAAGGAGATTATTTTGTTTTTGTCCACCGTTTTAGGCGTGAATAATCATGCTTCATGAGGCATAATTACCCAACTTCAATAAGTGATTTTATTATCATTTTTTTATATATATAATTTTTATGACATTTTCAGTCTTTTTTCAATCCCAAAAAATTGTGTATGTGTGAAGTGCATAAATCTAAGGCAAAAAGTTTCAAGATCAAATTATCTTTCCAATCTTACTTTCTTATTCTAAAATTTAAGCAAGATCTACTATTTTGACTCGGTTTAAAATTTCCTAAATTTAGGTCTTTCTAATTCCTAAGATAATCTTAATTTTCTTAAGAATAAATCAAACTATTTCTGTTAATTCAAAAAGTTTTGTAAAAGAAAAGAAAAGAAAAGAGTTTCTATACAAAATTTAAAATTTTCTAAAAAGAAGTGTAAAAGAAGGAAAATTTAAAATAACCTACGTTAGTAAACCCTCCCCCACACTTATCTCATGCATTGTCCTCAATACATTGTGAATGCGTATATACATGAAACAAATGAGAAGGGAAGAAAAATTACGTCATAGTGGTGGCTCAGTGGTGGTCTGATTGGGCCAAGCGTTATTACCCAATCAAAAAATCATGAATCTTGTAGAAACCCACCAGTGACCTCTCTAATACGACCCAGTAAAATGTTAGAGAACTGTATGATCTTATTGAAAAATTTACCCCCATCCAATTTTCAATTTTCAAAAATAATTACTGAGTCATTTTTTTGAACATCCTTGTCCAACAATGAAGTGTGATTTTGAGAGATGATTGATTTGGACTCAAATAGAAAAGGAATAAAAAACCGATACCGACTCGAAATTTGATTCAGATCAAGTTGAGATTCAAAAGAGGGAGTCGAAATTGGTTCAAAAATAGGGTCCAAATGAAAGAATTGATGTTCACACACTTTCCATATCAATCAAGTGTGATCATAAGTTATTGGTAATTCTATTTCATGGTGTACTGGTATAGGATTCAATGTTAACTCCGGAATAGAAAAAAAATCTGGTAAAGATACCAGAGTCATTATTGAATCAAAGAGTGAAATGGAATTATAAACTTGAGGTTAAGGATTACTTTCAAGCTCAAGTTCAATTTCAAGAAAAGGATAACTTGCCAAAATGTCAATGTGATTTTCAAACCTTAGAGTTTGGTCAAGTTTCAATGGGTTTGCTAAAATTGAATCTTGTTTTCTAAAATATTATGATTTTTGGGTCCAATCGGTAGAGTTAGGGATATAAGGATTGATCGAAGGTTGACAAGAAAGACTTTCCTTACTTTCATTGATCCAATCGCTCATTATTGAGTCTAACCTGCTGCTAGGTCGGGTAACAGAATTTTGAGTCTGAATCATGTCTTTCATACTCTTTGCAATTGGTTCTTCTTGAAAAGGTGAGCATGGAAGTTGATTTTGAAAATTGTGGTGAAATTGTGAGTCCATCGAATTTTGTGGTTGCTGCTCGGACTCACGCATGGGTTCCATACTCAAGTCCAGTATTGATGGTTATTCATTTTGAATCAGTGAGACTGGAAAGGATGAGTAGGTCTCTTGAAAATTTGGTTGAGATGATGAGTCCAATATATTTTGAAATCATTACACTTTTTCACAAAAGACTTCCAATGCTTTTCTACCTCAGATTCTTCTTCAATTGGATGTTCTAGAAAAGAAGTATATGGAGTTTGATTTGGGAAGGATTGTGAATTGAGCAAATTTTGAATTTATTATTAGGACTCAAGCATGGCTTCCATACTCATTTCCAAATTAGATTTTTCTTCAGTTGGTGGGACAGGAAAGGAGGATATGAATCCAAATCGGGGAATGAAATTGTGTACAAGGTGGTTAAAAATTTGACTAGGGGGAGGTGAATTCCCATTGGCTCTGTGAAGATCTAAAATTATTTTGAAAATTATAGTCGTAGGATTAGGATATGGTCATATTGAGTCAGACAATCCCAATCCGGCATATATGGTTGGTTCATGTTGTATATAGTCGGGTTGGAGTTATCCGAGTCAAATGAGGTCGGGGGGAAATATGGATTCATATTAGAATTGAAAAAATTATTATTGTTGTAATCCATATCACAATTTATAAAAAAGAAAAACAAACAAATAAACAAAGAAAATGAAAACAAGCCTATGCTAGGGTTGACTTAGACCTAAACGACTCCTAACTGGTTGACTATTCACAGGGGGTATATTATCAGAATCTGACCACGAGTTAATCAGCCAAGTAGGGGCAAGATCAGTGGGAGGTATCCGTGCCGGAGCAACGGATTATGCCAAACCACTGTTCTTCGAGGTTTCGCCTCTCAATCCCCAACCTTAGACACTGATTTGACAAGAGTTAACTTCTAACAACTTTCCCTTTTAGTCAATCTCTTAAATAAGTTCGAGATGTCTCTAGGGGCCAATGTCTAGTAAATTTTATTTAGGTTTGGGCTGTGTGAGTGGGGAGGTGATTTTTTGGGCTAAGGGAGGATAATGACTTTCCCACCTTATGTCGTAGTGGGTTTTGCCCTTAAATTCAATTGTGCAAGTGTACAATATAGATAAGATGAACACACAAAACGAGTAAATCACCCATGTGTTTGTCCTAACTATGCGCAATGCAATATGTACGCCTCCGTTAAGATCACAACAACACAAGAAAAAAATACAGTATATTAGAATGAAAATTGACACGTGCCTAGATGCAAATGTCTAAACCGTTTTAAAATATCCAATTACTATATTTCAGTTAAAATTATTACAGTGCATAGGCAATATAAATAAAAAGTAGCAGCAGAATATAATAATATACAAGAATTTACCTAACAACACAAAAATAAGTGTGGAATTCCGCAATGCTAAAAATTTGACCTGCACACCAAATACAAAGAAGAAAAGCTAACAAAAATATGAAATCAAACCGTTCCTATCCCCGGCAACGACGCCAAAATTTTATCAGGGGAAAACCGCGCACGAAAAGTATATATTTTGAAATCAAGAGTTAAAGTGTGTGCGCTTTAGCTTCCTCGATACTTCTGTTATAGTATAGAGCCTAAAACGAGTCGAATCCACAAGGATGGGAGGCGATAAAAACTTATACGGTATGTTCACGTGTATATTAAAAGTTCTTCAATGTTTTAAAGAATGAAAAGAAAAGAAAACAAAGAATGAAAAGAGAAGTACAGTGAAACACAAAGAAGTGGAAAACATAGAAAAAAATATCTTTGTAATTTTTTATAGTATTTCTAAAATAAAGTGAAAAAGAAAAAAAAAACTCATGACTACTAACTACTAATGGCTCTACTAATATGCTAACCTCTTAGTGATAGTTGCCTCACATGTATCCTCGACCATCACTAGTCCTTGATTCAAGAGCATTTCAAAGCATGACCCATACGATAACTTTCACATTCAAACTCAACAAAACAAGTTTAAGCTACACTTAAACCATCAAAGCTAAACAAGAGTAAGTATGGAGTAAAGTAATGTTAGCTTGATATAGGTTAGGATGTTAGAGTGTTAGATCCATCATCTTGAGCCATCAATGGCTCTTGCAAGAGTAAGGCCGAGTAGAGGTTATTAGATTCATGTGGATTATCATGTAAGAAGTTAGCAAGTTAGTGGTTAGTAGTTAGTTTTCATGACAAAAAAATTAACTAAACATGTAAAAGGAGTTAGAGAGAAAACAAAGAGAGGTAAAGAGAGAACCTTTCATAGCTTGTCTCCTTCTATTACAAGCACTCTTACTTTCAAACCATGGATCACTTTCTCTCCATTACGAGATCTAAAAGAAATGAAAAATATAAAGAGGAAGAAGAAAAAGAACTAACTTAAACTACAACATGGGAAGAAAACTTCACTACTCTCTAGATATTTTCATCTGAAGACCCCAGGGGGTTATTTATAATTACCAGGAGAAAGGGGGCCAAGGGGACAAACCCTGGCCCAAAGCGCTAGCGCGGCGCACGCAGCGTCGCCTGTTGCGCGCTGTCGCATTGGTCCCCTGTCGGCTGCAAGTCATGATTTCTAGTTTTGGGCCCCTGATTTTACAGAATCACCCTCCTAGGTCAATGGCTATCTTTATAGGCCTTTAATCACCAATTAAATGGTGATTTTGGGTCATCTTCTTCATTTCATGCCATGGACTTAGAAACACACAAGAGAGGTATTATTAGCAGAATTTAGTATTAAATAATTGTGAAGATGTGGTATGAAATATGTAATTTTAGAGATTAATCACATGGAGCAGAGAATCTTCCGACTTCAAGATCCTCGACGAGTTGTTCCAAAGATGGATCAAGGAGGCTAAGTTGCAGCTCAACTGTCCATCGACACCTTCCATTGTCGAAGTCCCTAATTTCCCCTCTCCAAAGAAGTCCTAGAATGTGAGTTTCTGAGAAAGTTCTTGACTTCAAGTTTTGACTACTACTCCAGAGCAAGCAACCCGATCCAACATATTGAGCACTTCTGCGACAAATGAAAGTTTTCTCCCGTAATGATCCACTTATCTGCCTCACCTTCCCTTCCAATCTGAAAGGTGCGCTTCAGATTGGTTCTAATCCTATTAGCAGAGCATACAGATATAGTCCTCCGAGTGAGAAAAATCTCTTAAGTTGAAGGACTAACTCTAAGTGGGAAAAATCCTAGCAGTGGAGTGGTTCTGAGTAGGAGAAATCCCATGAGCGAATCGGGCTCGCGATCATCTCTGAGTGTAGAAAATCCCATCACTGAGCATTTATCTTGGAAGGACTGTAATGATTAAGAGAAAAAATATTATTTTATTTAATATTACAATGAATTACATGGAATTGGAATACACGAAGTGGTAAGGATAGGAGTAATGCCCTGTCTCTTGAAAATATGGAATTACTCAATTGCTTCGTATTGGGTGATCAAGTATTGTGGCTGGGTAGGCACTGAAACGTTAAGCTGTATGGATACAGAGGCTCTGCTTTAGGAGTAAGGATATGCTCTTTGAGGAAGCCTTGTTGTATACGCTCTTTCAGGTACTTCCGGAGGCCCCACGTGGACGGTTTTGTGTCCCATACTGTCATGGTAGAAGCAATATTCTTCTACTTTGAAAAGTATGGGATCGTGCCGGATTGGTTTGGTGCCTAACCCACAACTGATTTTTCATGGTATTAAGAACCTCGTTGGTAAGGAGTCTCAATGGAGTGAAATGTTGTTCCATTAGCTTATAGGTTCAGAGTGAATTTGGTGAAAAGATTGAGAGTGTTTGTCTCTTGAAGATAAATTGCCCCCGGTTCTGATCTTGGCTTCATATAGAGAATTCGAGTTTCCTCCATCGTTACCATGTTTCGCAGTATGGTCAAAGGAAATCTTCATTGCCTCCTTTGACGGGATGTAGGATTGAGATCGTGACAAGATCTAACTCATCTGAGTGACATTTTACTTTAGGAGATGTTTGTACAGGGGATGGGAGACTTGTAGCCCGCTGATGAATTTGAGTTTAGAGACGTCATCACTGCAGTTGGGGACCTTGGCGAGTTAGCTTTGAAAGAAGCCGATGTATAATTTAAGCCTGTTGCTCTACCTCATCTTAACGAAAAAGAGGTGATGGCTAGTCTTCTTGGCCTCCCAGTGAGAGGCGTACTGAGTGAGGAACGTTTCTGTTACCTTCTCGAAGTTGCGGAGAGAACAGGGCGGTAGAGTGTAGAACCAATCTGACGCCACACCCTTCAGACTGAAGGAAACGTGAAGCACAAGAGTGGATCATTACAGGAATAGACTACCATCTTGTCTGAAAGTACCGAATGTGTTGGACGGGGTCGCTCACTCCGAAGTAGTAGTCGAAGGTTGGAGTCAAGAACTTCATTTGGAACTCACACTTTAGGATTTCTTTGGAGAGGGAAGAGTTAGAGATTTTGGCAACTAAAAGCATGGGATGGCTTTGCAGCTTGGCTTTCATGATCTGTCTTTGGATTAGCTCGTCAAGGGATCAGAGGTCAGGGATCCACAGACTTCAGGCTCGCTTTCTGACTGTGTTGTTGTCTGATTATTCTGGAGGGCAGTAATTTGAATCTAGAGTTAGTTGTTGAGTTACCTCAATGCCTCCTACTCACGGATGGCATTCTCGTGGTCCAGTGCCGCTGCTCCTGATCGCGATCGGATTGGGCTTGTTGTTCTTTCTTTCACTCTTGCATGTTGGCGAGCATCTGAAGGAGCTAGTTTTCATGTTGTGATTGACAGAGAGAATAAAATAAAGTTAAAGTTAAAAAGTTTCTTTGTTTTCTCTCAATTAATCTGTTGTAGCAAGAGCTAAACGGGTCGATCCGCAGGAAGAGATGCGATGGAAGCGTTTCATACGGTTTCTCTGTGTATAACTTGGAAAGAAAGATGATGGTTATAAAAGAGTTGATTTGATAAAAAGAGATATCATAGACCACTAATCATCTACCACAATTAAGCACTAGTCTATGAAGAATAAACATCATATTGAACTTAGAAAGTTTGATCCTACAATATTGCTTTAAATTCAAGCAACATGAGTAAGATAGAAAACAAACCCTAATTGAAGTACACTAGATAAAATTAAACATTAGTTTATCAAAGTTTCTAAGCATAACATAAGAAAAATCATTTTAGACTTGACATTAAGCTATCGAAGTATCAAGCATAAACTAAGAACAACCATTAAATATTATATCCCTAAAACTAGTTTAACTTAATTCATCACTAATTTTTAAGAATCTTAACTTAACCTAGGGTTTCATACAAGCATAGAACTAAATCAATTCATCTTATAGAACTAGATTTAGTTGGTGGAGAGATTACGAAACTACGAAGAGATTAGTTACTCATATTTATGATTAAACTAGGCATGGTGATTTAAAGATGCTTAAAATAAAGCTAATAAAAATTGAAGAACAAAAATTAAAAGAACAAAAGAGATAAGAAAAGAAAATAGGAATTTCTACTGAATTGTCAATAGTTCAGTACAAAAGCCCTTCTTCTCTTTACAAATCTTCTTCTTCAAATAAAAACTTTAAAATACAATGGAAATTCAGAAAGAAAAGATCTAAAAAAAACTCTAAACTTGATATTCTGAGATATCTCCCCTCTATTACTGTTCCACTCTATTTATAGGAGATTCTAGTGATAGAATCCCTATAGAACACACTCACCCAACCGCCTGAACGCGGCTTCAAGAAAATCGTATTTTCGCATGTTTTTCAGGAGAAAATACGATAATGTGGTGGAGCAGGGCACACATTTTGGGCTCTGGCTTCATCTCGTCCGTCCATATGGAGATATCCTCAGAATCTTCATTTGAACTCCAGAATTTTAAATTAATCTTGTTTCTTAGATAACATAGGAAACAAGTTATCTATAAATTCGAATTTAAAGTTGAATTCTCCTCCTTTATCTTTGACTTGGAGCTCAAACAACTTGATTTAAATTGATTGTCTCTTTTATCTCTGAATTAGGATAGGATGATCTCTGAATTTCCTTGGGCTTGATGGACTCTTGGGCTTCTCTTAAACCTTGGACTTCTTTATTTACCTTTTTTTTTCTTCCTGGAATTTATGGAGGCAAGTACACTACTAAACAAAAATACCATTACATAGGAATATTTAATAATAAATAAATGTGAAAATATGAGTAAAAATATGCACATTTGATGAACAATCACACCCCACGCCTATCTTTTACTCATCCTCGAGTAAAACAAAAAGGTAAAATCTTAACTACCCTAACTCACTTTCGTAAGAATCATGGTTGCACTTAGCACGTACAACAAGCTGTTAAACTTCTAGGTTACCCCTAGGGGATGAGTGTTGTCTCGTGAGGATTTTCAATAAATTATACCCACAAAATCTATAAAAGAAAGAAAAACAAAATTGTATTTTTGAAAACTTATTTTTGAAATTGAGAAAATATTTGAAATATTTTTGTAAAGATCAAGTAATCTATAAGTCTTTAGATCACCAAATTATTCATTCCTATACTTAGTCTCTATTTGTAATCAATCTAGGTAAGGATTAAAACTGAATTTGTAATCAATCTCGGTAAGGATTAAAACTTAATTTCTCATCAAGTCTATTATTTTACCCTAATTCATATCTACCTTCGTGATCGTGAATTTTTGACTCAAAATTCTTCAACTTCAATTCTTATGTCTTATATACACACACACACAGATATATATATATATATATATATATATATATATATATATATATATATATATATATATATATATATATTTTCGAAAGAAGTTCGAAGTATTACCACTTCGTTGCCCTTTAAGCACTTCTTCTCTTTTTCTTTCTAATATGTATAACTCATCTAATTTTTTGTGTGTAAGTGTCAAGGTTTCTTAAGGCCCTAATACCTAACTAATTGATTATTAGATGTGTTAATCATATATTATATTTATGTATATTTATTCTTCTTTTGAACTTACCTAATGACCTTTTGAATAAATACTATTGCTTTCTTAGTTCAAAGCACCTAACTAATCAATAATTAGATTTTTTTATTTTTCATATATATATATATATATATATATATATATATATATATATATATATATATATATATATATATATATATATATATATATATATATCAAATTTTTCTCTAAGCTATATGAGTCTTTGGTTTGAATCCTAAGTGTGTAAGTGTATAAAGTATGCATATTTCATCAAGGCAAAAATCAGGACTAAATTACTTTTTTAATTTTTCCTCCTACACTTAAAAATCAAACAAATAATCTTATTTTCACCAAGTATTAAGAAATCATAATTATTATTTTTCTATTACTTAAAATTAACTTAATTACTTAAAAAAATAAATCAAATTGATGTTTTCTTTTTCAAAAAGTTTTTAAAAGAAAGAATTTTTTTTAAGTATCTACCTATTAGTATGTTAGTTAAAAAAAAAAATTTTTTATCATCTAAAGTATGTTACATGTTAGAATGTTAGATGTTGCATGTTAGACCCTCCCCCACACCTATCTCATGCATTGTCCCCAATGTATGAAAGAATGCATGTATGCATGAAATAAAGAGTAAAAAGAGGTGATGTTATATCACCGATACATTGAGTCAAGTAGGCCACATGGTTGTTTCCTCCTAAGAAGCTGATTCCAAAATAGCTTTAAACCTTGACCATTCACCTTGCATTCATTACCGCTTTTCATGTCACATATTTCTACTGCTCCATATGGAAACACAATCCTAATAACAAATGGTCCTGTCCATCATGATTTCAACTTTCCTAGAAAAAGATAAAGTCTAAAATCATAGAGTAAGACTTTTTGTCTGGGGACAAAAGTTTTTCTCATGATATATTTATCATGAAAAACCTTAACCCTATTCTTCATAATCTTCGCATTTTCATAAGCCTCATCTCAACTCCTCAAGTTCAGAAATTGGCAGTTTCTAAAGCGCACCGACTTTATCTAAGTCAAAATTTAGTTGCTTAATAGCCCATAAGGCTCGGTACTCTAACTCAACAGGAAGGTGGCAAGTCTTTTCAAAGACTAAACTATATGGAGATATCCCTAAAATTATTTTGAAAGCGGTCCTATAAGCCCATAAGGCATCTACAAATTTGGTAAACTAATCTTTTCAGTCTTGATTCTTAGTTTTCTCCAATATAAGTTTGATTTGTGTATTTAAGACTTCAACCTACCTACTAGTTTGAGGATGGTATGGAATCGATAACTTATGAGTTATGGTATATTTTTGCATAAGAGCTTCAAAAGTTCTATTGCAAAAATGTGAGCCATTATCACTAATTATAGCACGTAAAGTTCTGAAGCATAGGAAGATGTTGTCTTTTAAGAACTTGACAATAACTTTGTTGTCGTTTGTCTTACTAGGAATGGCTTCTACCCATGTGAATACCTAATCTACAGCCACCAAAATATATTGGTGCCCAAATAAACTAAAAAAGGGACCTATAAAATGAATGCCACATACATCAAAAGTTCTATTTCTAGAATTGGGTTTAGAGGCATCATATTATGTCTCAAAATTCTACCACCATTTGGCATCTAGAGCATGTCTTGCAGAAATCAAAGGCATCTTTAAATAATGTGGGCTAATAGAACGCACTTATAGCACTTTTTTTGCAGTCTTATGTGGACCAAAGTAACCACTGCATGCAAGCTCGTGACAAAATGAAAGGACACTCCTAACTTCCTAATCGGGGATACATCTCCTAATGATTTGATCAGAGCAGTATTTGAAGTGATATGGTTTGTCCCAAAAGAAATACCGAAATTGAGACAAGAATCGATATACTTCTTGTTTTGACCAATGAAATGGGGTTTAGTTTGTGACTAAGTAATTTACTATGTCGACAAAGCATGGTTCCCTAAAGGAAATAAGATTGTTCATCGGGAAAGTCATCATTAATTGGCAACTCATTGGACGGAGCGTTTGGAGTATGTCAGAGGTGATCGACAACGATATTTTCTACACCCTTCTTATCTAAAATTTTGAGATGAAATTCTTAAAGGAGGAGAATAAAATGAATGAGTCGGGTCTTGGCATCCTTCTTATGCATGTGATATCAGAGTGCAGAATGGTCGGTGAATATGATGGTTTTTGTCCCAAGTAGGTATGGACGAAATTTTTTCAATGCGAACACTACTGCCAAGAATTCTTTCTCGGTTGTAGTATAGTACAATTAGGTATCATTAGGAGTTCTACTGAATAGTAAATCACATGCTGCTTGTTGTCAATGTGTTGTCCTAAGACGACGCTTATGGGAAAATCAAAAGAGTCGCACATAATCTTAAATAATTTGGACCAATCTGGGGATAAATTATGGGTGTAGAGATAAGTTTCACCTTGAGTTTCTCCCAAGCGGTAAGACATCCATCATTTAAGATAAAGGGACGTCCTTAGCTAAAAGGTTAGTTAAGGGTATACCAATCTTACTAAAGTCCTTAATAAACCTACGATAGAATCCGGCGTGTTTTAAGAAAGATCGAATATTTTTCACATATTTGGCTATGGGAAGCTTGGCTATGACATCTATTTTCACTTTGTCCACTTTGATCCCTTTCTTAGAAATCTCGTGACCTAGGATAATCCCATGTTACACTATGAAGTGATATTTTTTCCAATTCAAAGTCACTTCTTTTCAGTGCATCGTTTGAGAACAAGTTCTAGATTGTGAATACATTGATCGAATGAGTCTATAAATGGAGAAATCATCCATAAAGATCTCTAAAATTCTTTCGACCATGTCGAAGAATAGGTTTAACATACAACATTGGAATGTCGTAAGGCATTGCATAAACCGAAAGGCATTCAACGATAAGCAAAAGTCCCAAATAGAGATGTGAACGTTGTTTTCTCTTAATCCTCTAGAGCTATGGGGATTTGGTTGTACCCTGAGTAATCATCCAAGAAATAGTAATACTCGTGGTTGGTTAATCGTTCAAGTAGTTGATCGTTAAATGGAAGAGGAAAATGGTCTTTGCGAGTGGCAACATTTAATTTTCGATAGTCAATGCAAACTCAAACCTTTGTAGGGAATCGCGTTTGTACTAACTCTTAGTTTTCATTCTCTACCACAGTAAAACCGGATTTCTTAGGGACCGCATAGACTGGGCTGACCCATTAGCTATCAAAAATGGGATAAATTATCTCATTATTTAAGAGTTTTACTATTTCAGCTCGAATAACCTCTTGCATAATAGGGTTTAACCTACGCTGCGAGTCCCTGTTTGGTTTTGCTTCTTCATTTAGATGGATTCGGTGTTGAACTATAGTTGGACTCAATCCCTTTCTGTCGGTCATCGTCCAACCGAAGGCTTCTCTATATTTCCTAAGGATTATCATAAGGTTCTCTTCTTTCCCATTAGTCAAGTTAGATGCAACTATGACTGGTAGAGCCTCTTGTTCACCTACGTAGGCATACTTAAGATGCTTGGATAAGACTTTTAGCTCTAAGGGAGGATATGACTCAATAGACGGAGGAGTCAAGCTTGTTGGCTCCAGATCTAATGAACTTGGGCTCGAAGCCCACTCAATAGTAGAATTGACTATCTCATCAAGTTTTAAATCCGCGGATTCCAACTCGGCATCACTCTCGGCTTTTAGTTTTACCTCCTCACTATGCTCACTTGTCAAGTCCTTAATAAGTTTTACCTCAAAAGGTGGATCATCCATATTGTAGTGTTGTTTTTCTATATTGAAAATATTTACTTTCTTAGTCATGTCTCCAAAAGTCAATCTCATGGATCCGTTCCTATAATTTAAAACTACATTTACAGTTGCTAGGAACGAGCGTCCTAAGATGACGGGAGTTTGAGACCTAAGATTAGAGATTGGTTGGTCTATAGGACAATGAAGTCTATTGGGTAAATGAATTTTCCTATTCGGATAAGGACATCATTATTTCTCCTTTTGGGACTTTCACTGACCGGTCAGTTAACTATATCTTGACTTGAGTTAGGTTAAGTTTGCCTAACTGATTGGTCACATATATTGCATAAATATTGTCACATTTTCATACTTATTATCTAAATAAATCATATTAATAAGCCATATTTTTTCTTTATAAAGTGCAGGCCCATTACTTAAGGAAAGGGAAGAGAAACGAGCCCAAAAGCCTATCAAATTCTCATTTAATTCAGAATTAATTCGAAATCAGTAAATCAGGGCAGATTATGAAAAATCAGGGAGATTGAAAACTAATTAATTTGGCTTAATCAGAATTCAAATCGGTTAGCTTGATAATCACCAAAAATCAGATGAATCGAAGATAAATAGCAAATCCAGCCGGACAAAAGGGGGCAAAATCCCCCGCCAATCATATCCCCACCTAGATGTGGCCAATTGGCCACATCCTGGCCGTGGATCCGCAACTTGAGCCGTGGATCCGCGGCTCTTTGGTGGAGATAAGTGGAGCATTTTCTCTCCTTATCTCCTCACTTCTTTCCCTCTGGGTTTTTGCCCATAAAAGGCAGAGTTTTGTACTGAAAAATTAGCGGGGACTAGGATTAAATTTATTGTTCATTTTTAGGGTTTAGAAACATTATTAGATAGCCTGGAGAAGTTGTATCTCCTCTTTATTCTTTTTTTATTTTAGACCAGAAAAGAGAGAAGAGTGGAATTGAGTGTGTAATTCGTCTTTGAAGTGACAATCAAAGGAGCTTCTACTTGCTATTCCAACTCAACTTGAATTTGGTATGTTTGTTTTTAATTGTCAATCTCTTATTTGTTTTCATTTCATAATGAGTAGCTAAATCATTTTCTGGGCTCACTAATTGATCTTTTCTAACTTCTCTCTCTCTCGATTGAATTTTATGGAAGAACTCTCTTGAATCATAATGCCTAAAGTTAAATTTTATTCTTGAAAGCTCATAATGATGCTCTTCTTTTAAAACTTGGATTTTCAAAGCACAACTATTGTTAAATCGTTTTTATTCCAACTTGCTTCTTCACGCTTAATGGTTTAACATTCTATTTTGAATGATGTGTTAAGAAAGACCTCAAGATTTGATCCAAAATCATCTCATTTGTTTTACTTGAACGCTAAAAGAAATTAAGCTTTTTGCTTATGATAAAAGTGATGCACTAAGAATGTTCTTGAGATAAGTAGTTAAGTAAATAAAATTAGTGAGCCCAGATTTTCTTCTTCTTATATTAAAAACAATAAATCACTTTTCAAAGCTTTTTAAATCACCTTTTCTAAAGCCTTCTCCAAATTTGCAAATTTTCTTTTAATCATCTCCTTCTTTCCATTATCTTTTCAACTAAAAAACTAGCACCATTCTTAGCTTTTAAAATAAAAATATCAAAAAGCTTTCATCGCATTTCTCCTCGTGGACATGACCCGTTAGCCCAAAGCTACACGGTAAAATCCTTGCTCTTTCATTTTTCAATCAAATTTTTGGCGCCGTTGCCGGGGAGGGAACAGTGTATTTATTTTTTAAACAAGTTTGGTGTCTTATTTTAGGGACATTAACATTTAGATTTAGCATTCAAGATTTGCAAGAGAAGACTTGCTATTCTGTGCCCCTACTCTCGAAAGTTGAAAACAGAATTTCAAGAAATTGCTAGTGCAAAAGTTAAAATTTTTGTTAGACTACTAAAACTCTTTTTTGCAGGACATATTGCTTACAAAAATTAAATTTTTGTGTGTTATATTCTTGCTATATTTGCTATCACAATCCCTGTTTTAATCCAATAGTAATTTGAGTGATTGTTAATTGCTTAAAAAACGTTTAGACTTGCATTCTAGGCATTTGTCTAATTACGTTTACTTTACAATTACTGTTGAAGATAGCTGGAGACAAGGTACGTATGCATAGCATATAGTTTATAAAACATTCTTGGGTGATATTTGCTTTTGAATGCTACTTTTCTATATCTTGCACACTTTGCACAATTAACTCTAAGGGTAAAACTCAAATCAAGATAAGGTGGGGAAGTCATTACCCTTCCTTAGCCCACAAACCATCTTCAAGCACACACAATTTAAGCCTAAGTAAAATCTGATAGACGTTGGTCTTAGGGACATCTCGAATTCACTAAGAGATTATCCTAAGGGGGAAGGTGTTAGAATTTGACTCTTGCCAAATCAATGTCTAGGAAAGGGACTAAGGGGCGGAACCCCAAAGGCTAGTGGTTTGGCTTAATTAGGCCCGTCGCTTTTGCGCGGATACCTCCCACCAATCTTGCCCTGACCTGGCTGATTAGCTTATGGTCAAAGTCTGCATTATACCTCCTGTGGACAATCAACCAGTTAGGAGTTGTCTAGGTCAAGGTTACCTTAGACTAGGCTTGATTTTTACTTTTGTTGACTATTGGTGAACTTGTTTATGACTGTGTTTGTGTATGCAAGTGTGGTCAAGAGACCCTAATTCATCTAGGTTAACTAGAAACACATCACCACCCAAGTTCAAACCAAGACTAGATTAGGTTATGTCTCAACCAACATCTTTGCAGGATAGGTTCTATCCCATTAGAACCTCACTATCCTGCATCCAACTTCCATCGGTTGGTGAACACAACTTTGAGCTTAAGCCACAGTTCATCAATACACTCCCTAAGTTCCCTGGCTTAGAGTCTGATGATGCTTATTTTTTCATAAGAGAATTTGAAGAAGTATGCTTAATAATGAAAATCCCACACCCTGCAGATGATGCTGTTAGGTTGAGATTTGTCCCTTTCACTCTTAAGGACTTAGCCAAGAAATAGTTATACAGCTTAGCGACCAACTCTATCACATCCTGAGATGGTTTCATCAAGGTCTTCTTGAAGAAATTCTATCCAAATCATAAGACCGCTCTCGTTAGGAAAAATATCATGCAGTTTAAGCAAGAACATAGTGAACCATTTTGGAGGTACTTTGAACGCTTCAAAGACCTCCTTGTCCAATGTCCTCATCATGGAATAGAGAAATGGCGACAATGCCAAATTCTTTATAATGGTTTAGACTACTCAACCAAGACCCTTTTAGAAAGCATATGCTAAGAGGGATTCTTGCAAAAGGATGAGAATGAAAGATGGGATTTATATGAGAATTTAGCTGAAAATACCATCCAATGGGAACCAACTAGTGAAAGCTCCAGGAATTCAAACTCCATCTCTTCAAAAGGAGGTCTCCATTCAATTGAATCATCCATAGCTAATGAGGCTAAATTAGCTAACCTAGCGAGAAGACTGGAAGCTTTAGAAACTAAGGAACCAAGTCCAGTCAATCAAGTCAGCCTGAACCAATTTTCAACTCTAGATTGTACTTACTATCAGGCCATGAATCATATGTTTGAGGAGTGTCCTGTATTTCAAGCTTAACAACACCTTTCTGAACCGATGAATGCAGCCTTTTCAAGGCCGAACAATGATCCTTATGCTCCAACGTACAATCCTGATTGGAGAAATCACCCAAATTTCTCATGGAGCCAACAAAATAATGATCACCCACGGTCAAACCATGCAAACCACTTCTATCATTCCAATAATTCTTTCAATCATCAACCCAACTTTCCAAATCACCCTCACAATTCTCCCAATAATTTTTCATATTATCAACAAAATTTTCCCAACCAAGCTCCACAACCCTCCTTTCAGAATCCTCAGCTTGAAAGGAGAATGACTGACTTTGAGAGAAATATGGAAAGGTACATGAAGAACCAAGATTCCCTCATGCAAACAATATAGAGGTTAGAGGGTCAAATGAGCCATTTAGCCAATCCACAACATGAGAGGCAAAAGGGTACCTTGCCCAGTCAACCAATTATGAATCCTAGGAATTCACAACATGCTCATTTGGTTGAGGATCAATCATTGAATCAATGTAATGTTGTTCATACATTGAGGTCGGGAAAGAAAGTTGATAACCAAGTGTCAACACCACCCAATCTCAGTCAGCACAATCACACTCCAGCATCCACCTCATCTAGTCCCAATCCTTCCAAATCTGACGAATCTGAAACAGATAAGTCAATCAGTTAGGTATACAAATAAGTCAATCAGTCAGGTATACAAGCCTATAGTACCATTTCCTAATAGGCTAAAGAACAACAAGCAAAATCCACACATGGATAAGATAATTGAGATATTTAATCAAGTTAAGATAAATGTACCACTCCTTGATGCCATCCAACAAGTCTCATCCTATGCAAAATTTCTTAAGGACATGTACACCAAGAAGAGAAAGACTAATGTACCTAGGAAAATCTTCTTAGCCACTAATATTAGTGAGCTACTATCGGGTCTGATCCCCGTCAAGTATAAGGATCCGGGTTGTCCCACCATTGCCTATGCTATAGGACAAGCCGAGATTAGTCATGCACTTCTTGATTTGGGAGCAAGTATCAACCTGTTTCCATTCTCAGTTTATCAACAACTCAGGTTGGGCAATCTTAGTCCAACTGGAGTCACTATACCACTGGCTGACCGTTCTGTGAAAGTTTCAAAGGAGAAAATTAATGATGTCCTTATCCGGGTCGGGGAGTTTATCTACCCAGTTGATTTCATAGTTCTTGAGACACAACCTGTGTCCAATCCTAGGGCTCAAACTCATGTTATCTTGCGGCGCCCATTCCTTGCTACTGCCAATGCTATTATAATTGTAGGAATGGGTCTATGAGATTAACCTTTGGGGACATGACTAGAGAAGTCAATGTCTTCAACCTAAAAAAACAACCTCATAAGATAAGAGACCAAACATTTGAGGTAAACTTTGTTGAAAATAATTGTGATGAAGAAAGTGAAGGTATAGAGAATGAGTCTCTGTTTCTTGATGAATTATTTAAGAATGAATGTGATTATCTTAATGATAAGGCATATGTCAGAGATCCTAAATTTAGAGTCCCTTGTATAAAAAGGAAATTTGATTTGAATATCTTTACTTTCGCTGAGCCAACCAATAATATATCGCATGAGAATATAATTCAAGAACCTCCTATTGACATACTCTTGAAAACCTCTTCGAAGAAGAACTCATGTGTTTGGATGAACATACTAGGGATATTTTGGTAATTACACATCTCTAGGGGAAAGTGTTGACCTAAGCTTTGAGAAGATATATGGAACTGAGTTAGAATTCCTAGGCATTCATAATGAAGAAGTTCCAACTGAGAAGTATAGTGGAGATCAATTTTTGAATAATGAATGTAGTAATATGAGAAGAAACACCTAAAGAAGGTGAGACTGGGGATGAAGCGAGCTAAAATGACAAAAAATTAGCCTCCCCACTATGCCCTTTAAAGAGGACCCATTGGAATGATGGAAAGAGAGCTAGAGGGATGAGACCGAAAAAGATATAGGTATGGGAGAAACTTAATGTTGTACATATTTTTGTATAATATATGCACCTCTTTTACATTTCATTTCATGCATCTATACATTTCTTTTATACATTGGAACAATACATGAGATAAGTGTGGGGGAGGGTTCTAACATGACTAATATAAATAAAAAAGAAAAAAAAAACAAAGAAATATATATATATATATATATATATATATATATATATATATATATATATATATATATATAAACTTTTTGAAAGCTAAGAACAATATTTTGATATATTTTGTAAGAAATTAAGTTAATTTTAAGGAATAAGAAAATCATAATTAGGATTTCTTACACTTGGTCAAAATAAGATGACTTGTTTGATTTTTAGGGTTAGGAAGAAAATTGTTATAGTAATTTAGTCTTGATCTTTATCTTGATGAAATATGCACACTTTATACACTTACACACTTAGGGTTCAAAAACAAAGACTCTTATGCCTTATAAAAAAAAAGAAAAAGAAAAAACTATATATGTATAAAAAATAAACAAATCTAATTATTGATTAGCTAGGTGCTTTGGCCTAAGCAAGCCTTGGTATTAATGCAAAAGATAATTAGATAAGTTTGGAAAAAATATATATAAATCATCTGATTAAACTGGGTATTTGTGCCTCATGAAGCATAAATATTCACGCCTAAAAGGGGTGCATTTTATAAATAAAAACCCTTAGTTTCATGGCCTTGTCTGCTCGAGTGTTTAAGTCTTTAGGGGTGTTTTTTCACCTGGTGCCCTAAAACTGTCCGGTTTGAGTGTCACTGACTAAAAGCTTGTTACCTAATGGAATTGAGGAATAAATACCACTAAAAATAAATATAAATAAGGCATAGGAGTTAATGCTAAAGAACCCTTAGTCAAACTTCACAATCACGATGGTGTATATGACTCAGGGTAAAGTAATAGACTAGATGAGAAATACAATTTGACTCCTTAGTTTGATTGATGACATGTTTTTGAATAGAGACTAAGTTTAAGAATGAAAAATTTGATATTCGTATAACTTATAGATTACTTAAACTCTCACAAATATACTTCAAATATTTTCTCTTTTCAAAATGTTTTTCGAAAATACTAACTTTTTTCTCTTTCTTTATGGATTTTGTGGGTGCAATCCACTGAAAATCCTTACGAGAGAAAACTCGTCCTCTAGGGGTAACCTAGAGGTTTAACGGCTTGTTGCACATGCTCAGTGCAATCGAGTGACCTACGAAAGTGGTCTAATTATTGAGTAGAATTAGTTTTGATGTTTTGCTCGAGGGCGAGCAAAAGATAAGTGTGGGGTGTGATCGGTCACATATATTGTATACATATTATCACATTACCATGCTTATTATCTAAATAAATCATATTAATAAGTCTTATTTTTTCTTTATAAAGTGCAGGCCCATTACTTAAGGAAAGGAAAGGAAAGGGAAGAGAAACGAGCCCAAAAGCCCATCAAATTCTAATTTAATTTAGAATTAATTCGAAATCAGTAAATCAAGGCAGATTATGACAAATCAGAGAGGTTGAAAACTGATTAATTTGGTTTAATCAGAATCCAAATCGGTTAGCTTGAGAATCACCAAAAATCAGATCAGAATCGAAGATAAATAGCAAATCTAGCTAGAAAAAGGGGGCAAAGTCCAACGCCAATCATATCCCACATGGATGTGGCCAATTGGCCACATCCTGGCAGCGGATTTGCGGCTAGAGCTGTGGATCCACGGCTCTTTGGTGGAGATAAGGGGAGCGTTTGCTCCCCTTATCTCCTTACTCTTTTCCCTCTGGGTTTTTGCCTATAAAAGGCAGGGTTTTGTACTGAAAATTAGCGGGGATTAGGATTATTTATTGTTCATTTTTAGGGTTTAGGAACATTATTAGATAGCTTGGAGAAGTTGTATCTTCTCTTTATTCTTTTTTTTAGTTTAGACCAGAAAAGAGAGAAGAGTGGAATTGAGTGTGTAATTCTTCTTTGAAGTGACAATCAAAGGAGCTTCTACTTGCTATTCCAACTCAACTTGAATTCGGTATGTTTGTATTTAATTGTCTATCTCTTGTTTGTTTTCATTTCATAATGAGTAGCTAAATCATTTTCTGGGCTCACTAATTGATCTTTTCTAACTCCTCTCTCTCGATTGAATTTTATGGAAGAACTCTCTTGAATCATAATGCCTAAAGTTAAATTTTATTCTTGAAAGCTCATGATGATGCTTTTCTTTTAAAACTTGGATTTTCAAAGCACAGCTATTATTAAATCATTTTTTTCCATACTTGCTTCTTCGCGCTTGATGGTTTAACATTCTATTTTTAATGTTGTGTTAAGAAAGACCTCAAGGTTTGATCCAAAATCATCTCATTTATTTTACTTGAACACTAAAAGAAATTAAGCTTTTTGCCTATGATAAAAGTGATGCACTAAGAATGTTCTTGAGATAAGTAGTTAAGTAAATAAAATTAGTGAGCCAGATTTTCTTCTTCTTATATTAAAAACAACAAATCACTTGTCAAAGCTTTTTAAATCACCTTTTCCAAAGCCTTCTCCAAATTTGTAATTTTTCTTTTATCATCTCCCTTCTTTCCATTATCTTTTCAACTAAAAAACTAGCACCATTCTTAGCTTTCAAAATAAAAACACCGAAAAGCTTTCATCGCATTCCTCCTCGTAGACACGACCCGTTAGCCCAAAGCTACACGGTAAAATCTTTGCTCTTTCATTTTTCAATCACTAACCCAAGTTGTTGGTATACTGAGAACGAAAGTAAGTTGATACTCGCTCCAATCAAGAAGTGCTCGATTAATTTCCGTCTGACCTATTGTGTAAGAGATGGTAGGACAGCCAGGATCCTTATACTTGACGTGGTTATGATAAGACAATAGCTCACTAATATTAGTGGCTATAAAAACTTTCTTTGGCATATTAGTCTTTCTCTTCTTGGTGTACATGTCCTTAAAGAATTTGGCATAATTAGGGACTTGTTGGATTGCATCAAGAAGAGGTACGTTAATCTTTATTTGATTAAAGATCTCAAGTATTTTTTCCATTTGTACATTATTAATACTCTTAAGCCTATTCGAAAATGGGGTTGTAGGCTTATGCACTTGTTCGGCATACTTATCTTCAGAAGTGGGTGAAGTGGAACTAGGAGTGGATGTTTGAGACGGGTCCAGTGACATTGACACTTGATTATCGACTTGTTTTCCCGACCGCAACGTATGAACCACATTATATTAGTTCATTGGATCCTCTTGAGCCACATGAGCTTGACTAAAGTTTCTAGGGTTTGTTACCAGTTGGCTTGGCAAAGTCCCTTTGGGACTTTCACTTATGGAACTGGCTAACTGACTTATTTGACCTCTAATTTAGATATGCTTGTTTCGTATTCTGCATGAAAGATGTCAAAATTTTCTCCAAATCAGTAGATTTCTTGTCAGTAGTGGGACTTTGGAAGGAAGATTATGGAGCTTGATTGGGAAAATTGTGCTAATAATGAGGTGGTTGGAAATTATTAGAGAAATTAGGCCTAGGATAATCGTTGGTGTTTTGGACCCATAGAAATTTGGATGATTTCTCGAACCGGGAATGTACGAGTGTGAATATGGATTGTTGGTGGGCCTTGAGAATC
This sequence comes from Agave tequilana, assembly GCA_038442645.1. Classification (NCBI taxonomy): domain Eukaryota; kingdom Viridiplantae; phylum Streptophyta; class Magnoliopsida; order Asparagales; family Asparagaceae; genus Agave; species Agave tequilana. Next base: position 136,126 of record JAVJIF010001510.1, read on the forward strand.
TGCATTCATATGTTCCGGCAACATTTGATGAGTTATGAACACGAGACACTCTTCGAACACATAGTTCATAGCTTGACAGTAAGTGCAGCCCGCAGATAGTGTTAGGCTGACTTCATTTACAGAAACAAGATCCTTAGTTTCTAAGGCCTCTAACCTTTGCATAATGTTAGCTAATTTAGCCTCAGCATCTATGGAGTCCTCTATCGAGTGGAGACCTCTTTTGGAAGAGATAGAGTTTGGATTCCTAAACTCTTCATTGAAAGGTTCCCATTGTAAGGTCTTTTGGGCTAAATCTTCATAAATTTCCCACCGTTCATATTCATCTTTTTTCATGAATCTCCATCTTTTTTCAAGAATCTCCCTCCACACATGGTTTCTAAGAGAGTCTTATTTTGATAATCTAAACCATCATAGAGAATTTGGCATTATCGCCACTTCTCTACGCCATGATTAGGGCATTGGACAAGAAGGTTCTTGAAATATTCGAAATATTTCTAAAATGGTTTGTTAGGTTCTTGCTTGCACTGCATTATGTTTTTCCTCATAAGGGTGGTTTTATGGATATGATAGAACTTCTTTAAGAAGGCTTTATGAAATCATCCCATGATGTGATAGAGTTTTCTGCTAAACTGTATAGCCATTTCTTGGCTCGGTCCTTGAAGGCGAAAAGTACAAAATATAACCTAACTGCATCATCTCCTAACTATGATATCATCATCAAGAGGGATACCTCTTTAAATTCTCTTATGAAGAAGTATGCATCCTTGGACTCTAAACTATGATAATTAGGGAGAGCGTTAATGAATTGTAGCTTTATCTTAAAGCTTTTACTTTCAGCTTCGGGAAACTGAATGCAAGATGGAAGTGATGTCCTAAAAGGAGAGAATCTATCCTTTAGGGATGTGGGTTGTGTCATGATTTGGTTAGGTTGAGGTGATGACTTAGTCCTAATCAATCTAAATATAATTAGGTCTCTCGGCCACACTTGCATGAACAATCAATTCAAACCAATTTTCCAATCAAAAGGAAAATAAAGATCAATCAATCCTATTCTACGGTAAGCTTAGACTTAGATGACTCCTAACTTTAGATTGTCTGCGGAAGTATATTGCAGACTTTAACAACAAGTTAATTAGTTAGGTAGGTGGTAAGAATGGTGGAGGTATCCGTTAATTAAGCCAAATGATCAACTTTCGAGGTTTCCCCTCTCAATCCCCTACCTAGTCACAATTTAGCAAGAGTTAAGTTCTAACAACTTTCTCCTTTACTCAATCTCCTAGTGAGTCTGAGTTATCTTCGGGCCAACGTCTAGTTAATTTTAATTAAGGTTAGGTTGTGAGTACAAGAGAGATGGTTTGTGGGCCGAGGAAGGGTAATAACGTCCCCACCTTATGTAAATTAGGGGTTTTGCCCTTAAAATGAAATTTAGTGCACGTGTGCAAGCAAATAGAAAAGAATTTACTAAAAGCACTAAATCAGCCAATAAATGCTTCCTAATTTATATGCAATGCGTACATACCTTGTCTCCAGCACTCTTCAATAGAAATTAAAAAATTTAAATAGACACGTGCCTACAATGCAAGAGTCTAAATAGTTTTTTTAAGTTACTCAACAAATAAATTACTATTAATTTATTAGAAAATATGCAGGGTTATCAAACAGAAAAACTATCAATCGCAGTAAACAGTTTAAGAACTTTCAAGTAGCCTTGCAGAAGGCAAGTTAGTAGTCAACTCAACCTAGCCGCATTTACGCTGCTTTTACTGTGCTTGCGTGACACTATTGAGGGTTTAGGTGCTCTGCTTTGTTTGGAGAGTCTCACAACCACTTATATGTCCTTTTCTACAAAGTATTTTCCTGTTCTCCAAACCTGCACACAAAAACTGAGAAATAGGCTTATTTAACAAAGAAAACTGTACCGTTCCCTCCCCGGCAACGCATCAAAATTTTGATTGACAGAGAAAAGAGAGTAAAAAAGAAAAGGTTAAAATTAAGAAGTTTCACTGTTTTCTCGCAATTAATCCACTATAGCAATACGTAAACAGATCGATACGCAGGGAGAGATGCGGTGGAAACGTTTTGATACGATTTTTCTGTGTATAACTTGGAAAGAAAGATAATGATTATAAAAGAGTTGATTTAATAAAAAGAGATATCATAGCCCACTATTATCTACCACAACTAAGCACTAGTCTATGAAGAATAAATATCATGTTGAACCTAGAATGTTTGATCTTAGAATGTTACTTCAAATTCAAGCACAATGAGTAAGATAGAAAGCAAACCCTAATTAAAGTACACTAGATAATATTAAATATTAGTTTATCAAAGTTTCTAAGTGTAGCATAAGAAAAAATTATTTTAGACTTAACATTAAGCTATCAAAGTATTAAGCATAAACTAAGAACAACCATTAAATAGTGTAACACTAAAACTAGTTAACTTAATTCATCACTAATCTTCAAGAATCTTAACGTAACCCTAGGGTTTTAAACATGCATAGAACTCAATCAATTCATGTTATAGAACTAGACTTAGTTGGTGGAGAGATTAGCAAATTACGAAGAGAATTAGTTACTCATATTTATGATTAAACTAGGCATGGTGATTATAAGATGCTTAAAATAAAGCAAATAAGAACTGAAGAACAAAAACTAAAAGAACAAAAGAGATATGAAAAGCAAATAAGAATCTTTATTGAATTGTCACTGGTTTAGCACAAAATCCCTTCTTCTCTTTACAAATCTTCCTCTTCAAAACAAAAACTCAAAAATATAATGAAAATTCAGGAAGAAAAAGATCTAAAGATTAACCCTAAACTTGATTTTCTGAGATATCTCCCCACTGTTGCTCTCCCTCTCTATTTATAGGAGTGTCTAGTGATAGAATCCCTATAGAACACACCACCGAACTGCCATGCACACGGCTTCAAGAAAGCCACGTTTTCGCGGCTTTTCAGGAGGTAACAAGGCAATGTGGTGGAGTCAGGGCACACATTTTGGGCTCTAGTTTCATCTCGTTTGTCCATGTGGAGATATATCCTCAAAATTTTTGTTTGTCTGGAATTTAAAATAATCTTATTTTCTAGAAAACTTAGGAAGCAAGTTATCTATAAATACGAATTTAAAGTTTAATTCTTCTCCTTTATCTTTGACTTGGAGCTCAAGCAACTTGATTTAAATTGATTCTCTTTTATCTCTGAATTAGGATAGGATTATCTCTGAATTTACTTGGGCTTGATGGGCTCTTGGATTTCTCTTAAACTTTTGAGCTTCTTTATTCGCCTTTTCGTTTCTTCCTTAAATTTTTGGAGGCTTGTACACTACTAAGCAAAAATACCATTACATAGCAATGTTTAATAATAAATAAATATGAAAATCTTGAAATCACCTAGAGGGGGGGTGAATAGGTGATAAGGCTAATCTAATGAACTAAATGCGAAAATTAAAAACTAATTGCAGCAACACTTCGTGCAACCAACGAGTGTAGCCGGATTCCCCGTGAAGGGCTCTGAACTAACTCCTCTTGATTCCTCTGAATAAGAGTTTAGGCGCTATATGAAGCTCTCGTGGTTAAGCACAAGTGAGGCACACAAACAAGCACAACCAAGCATATAATAATAAGTAATATGTGTTTCCTTTATGTTTGCAAAAGAGAAAAACTTACAAATAAAAGTTTGAGGAGCTAAATTACAAGTATTCTTAAAAAGATTACAAGTAGATCTCCTCAGAGATTCTGGGGAAGTGTGCCGATAGGAGTCTGATCAGCGCGCGACCACTTTGTCCCTTTGACGATGCGAGCGATGAGATTCCCTTCTCGCCTGGTTCCGGGAATTAGAGAATAGAGGATCGGTAGAACCCTCTTGCTACTTCTCAAAATCGCCTTCTGTGAGGAATTCCTTCTCGCCTGGTTCCGGAGATTCCTTGAGGAAAAGAGGTTGCTAGGGTATCACCACCCTGAAAGAGAAGTATTTCTCTTGAAAGGTCTCTGAATTAGAAAACGCACGGTGCGTTATGAAGAAGTCCGATTCTCCTGATCAGCAGAGGATTGATTTAAGAGCAGAAGCCCACTTTGATTGATCGCCGATCTCTGGAAGCCTTCTCCCCTTGTGCCCCTGGCGGGCTATTTAGGGAGAGCAAGGGTATAATCGTCCCCTTGAAGATATGGAAACAGATTGAACCGAATCTATTTGAATCTGGAAAGTAGCCTTGCTGCGAGGCTAGGATAGCTTCTGCGGAGCTAGAAAATGGGCAAGTCGGTGATCTTTCCGATTTGTTTTGATCCTTTCCATATCGTTGGAGGATTTTCTCTGATCCTCTTACTCGTTTCAAGAGAGTCAAGAGATTGCGGCAATCACCTGCCATATTTGAATCCTAATTGGATTTGATCAGATTGGATCCGATCTCATCAGGAGATTTGATTGGTCAAAGGTTAACCATAGCAGATCAATAGCGGAGCTGCCCGCTTTGAAGCTCATAGCGGAGCTAGAGGCAACTCTTGGCGAGGTCCGAAAGAGGCTTTTCGGTGAAGCTATCAGTTAGCTTCCTGACGATGCTCTGAATGATGCTAACCTCTCAAACGAGGTTATCTCCTTGGGCTAATGTAATGCTAGATGCTAGCATTTTAGACCTGCTGAGGTCTGTTTAGAAACAATCCAGGTTCACTGTTCTGCTTGCTGGATCAGTGGAGTCCAAGTTGCTTCCCTGTCCCTCGGAGACGGGTGAAAACTGGTCTTCAGCTCGTCTGTCACTTGTCTTTTGTAAATGTCAACAAGTTTAGACATTGTTCAGACCAATAAGAATCTTGTCTTTTTTAAGTGTCAACAAGACCCCTTTCAAAGTTTTCAAGAGTCTGCAATGGCTCAGACTTTGAAATACTTTGAACTGCTTTGATTGGTGGTGTGTGGAGTATGAACATCGCCATGATGGTTGAGTTCAGCTTCGCCTTCAATCCTGCTTTGGGATGCATTCGCTGAAGAATTGCACTGGTTCGTGAGTAGCTTCGCGTCGGGGTAGCTCCGTATCTGGGCTTCCAAGAAATAAGTTCGCTTTGGAACTCCTGTTGCCTTTTCAAAGCCAACTGCCGTGGGCTGGTTACGAGGAGGATCATTCCTTCTTTCGCGCTGATCGAGGGAGATATTCTCCGATTTGCACGTTTCCGAGGGAGGATATTCCCTTTATTCAAGGCGCCATAAATGCCTTTTATGAGGGAGACGTTTTCTCCCTTTGCACGGTTCCAAGGGGAAACCGTCCCTTCCATCAAGGCGCAATAAATACCTTGAATGCGCTCGTGCTTCCACGCTTGGGGTGGTCGCACTCAGGCCATGGGGCCTATAAATAGGACACTTGAGGTCCTCTGAAGAGAAATATTTTGCCTTCCTTCTCTTCTCTTGGTTGTGAGAGATACTCAGATCTCTGAATTAGTGGGAAAGCCCACTCTGGTTGCCACCCGGCCAAGGACCGGTAAGTCTTAATCGTTCAACGACTTCACCGATTTTAGGGGATTCATCTCCCTTTGACAGCTGCTTCAGGGATTAGCTTCCCTTGATCTTCATCTTGCAATTGGCTGCTACAGAGAAGGATCTCATCATAGCTTTCTGTGAAGCTATCATCTTGATTTGTTCACTACATGTTAAGTCCGCTGCGCAGTCAGGACTTGGGACTTGGTCTCTCCAAGAGTTGAGCCGGTCTTGGCATATTGGTGAATGTTGATACTGTATCTCACAAGATCAGTCTGACTTTGCCATATAGGTGAGGCTAGGACTTGGCGTTTGCTGAGCTAGTCTATTAGTTGCTGTGCAGGCGGAGCTTGTCCTCTACTGAAGTCGGATTGCTTTGCCGCCCAAGAATCTGACTTAATATCTTTGCAGCTTTTTCTGTGCTTAACTGCTAACTTGCTCCAATTTGCCTTGCAGTGAGCTATGTTTGCCAGTCTGGTAACTTGATGGAAGAAACCATGAAATCGCCTTATGCTTCCCCGGTTGAAGCTTTACTTTTAAGCAGGAGGAACAATTCGGGGCAGCGGGAGCATGTCCCAGGGGCTGTTGGCAGCCTCTTATCCGAGATGATTCGTTCTGAGGTGAGGCTGGCCGCCGCCTTTATCGGAGAAGATCCGCTTAAAGATAGTGGGCGTCGCCTGTGGGATCGCCGGCATCATTGCCGACTTTCAACTTTGGTGGCCTTTGGGGGTGATCCACTTCAGGAAAGCGGATATCGCGCCTGTTAGATTACTGGTACCACTGCCAATTCCCATTATACGTGATCTATCGTGTTGGCGGTGATAGGTTTTTATTGCCAGGCTTCAACAAAAAAATGGCCTGGCAAGATCTGCCATTTTTTGTGGAGAAAAAATGACCGTGTCCTTGCGGCACCACTGATTACGGTCTTATGCAGGAGGAAGGCCCTTCCTGTCCCGTTGGTCTGACCTGGGAGCAGATAAAACCGCTTGTATGCCTTTTATGCAAATAACCTTGTTAGGCAACTTGGTGTGTTATATAAAACACAACTTTGATGTAATATCAAATGTACCCTTTCTATCAATGAAAGTTCATCTCTTGTTCGTTTGATTTTTGCTTGCTTTCATTGGGAGTTCGGCCATGGCTGGGCTAGACTGTGTGCGGAGCTAAGGACATAGTCCTTTCTTCGAATAATTTTCGCGAGACTGGTGTGTACCGCGAGCAGCACCTTTTGGAGGGCTAAGGTAAGCCTCTCGGCTAAGCCCTTGAAGGATCGTGCGAAGTCCGCACTTTGCTCCTGTGCGAAGTTAACCCTTAGTGGGGTTAAACCGTCGCCCCTTGGGAAAGCGCCTCAGGCGCTTCGGGCGATGTTTCGAATTAATTCGAAACGGCGGCATGTGCCCTTTTTTCGAGGCCTCAATTTAGGCGCTGATTGGCCTATAAAAGCCCGATCGGGCTGAACAGAAAAAAGATCTCCTTTCTTTTTTCAGAGAAGTTTCTGTCTTTCCATCTTCTTCTTCCTTCTTTACTCAGAGTACTTTGAGAACTTTTGCAGTTCTTAATGGCGCCCAAAAGACGAGCGGGAAAAGAAGTGGCGACTTCTACGGCGGAGGGCCTTCCTCCTCCGGTCATCGAGCGACCAGTCACTGGTAAGGAATTTTCCTGTCTGATTGGAGACCGAGGTCTCTTTTCCTTTGGAGCCGGTCATTTGGCTATTTAGGATGATCGAATGGGATCCATCCTCATTAGGGAACTCGTTTCCCTGAACTTCCCTATTTTCCTTGCACCAGGGAAGTAAGAACTGAACATTTCTTCTTTTAGGCTTCCGTAGGAAGCCATTGCTTGGGCAGTCTCCATCCTGTTGAGGAACAGGATATGGGTCTGTTCCTTCAGTCGTGGCCACGAAGGACGACTGTTGACCATGATGTCCTTTTGATGACGTCAGCCCTTAGGGCTATGCCACTTCCTGCTTTAAGCGAAGTTGGCGCTTTGGATATTTTCTGCAACGATGCAGTCTTATCCATGAAGCGAAGCTTTTTTAAAGCTATCGCCTTGCAGGGCCTACTTGCTGGGCGAGGCTATGCCTTAGTGAATTTTTATGCTTTCGCATCCACTTGATTGGTGAACTAATCATAGTTCACTTCTGTTTTTGCAGTACATTACGCCTCCGGCCTCCAGAACAGTCTGTTCGGTCTAGCCAGTCGAGCAGGCAGAAACATCAGCTTGCAGTTCTATGGGCAGGCTTCATTGTTCAGCGAGCCGAGCTCCCTTGTACGGGATACGCTCATCCAGGACGGTCGTCCGCAGGCCATGCGGAGCATCTTGACTACGGCTCCGCTTGAAGATATCGACCGTCAGGCTTACAGAAAGCCTGACTTCATGTTCGGGGATGCTGCACCTGATCCTGATCACCAGCTGCAGGCCGGTGAAGGCCAGTGGATCTTCCAGTTGGACGACGAGAGATTCTATCTCCCGTCCACTAAGCGGCATTTTGCTTTGTCTTCCTTCGCGAGCGTGACTCAGGCTCGGAAGATGGCGTGGGGCGTGAGCCTAAATGCCGAGTCTGTAAGTGTCGGGAGGTTGACATTCCAGTCCGGCTATTCGAGGGCGGGCCATCCTCGTAGCATAATGGGGCTATACCCTAGGAAGGTATCGCGGGACCTTCCAGTAGGAGAGAACCCAGCTGCGGCGCCGACCTTTGGCGCTCAGTTCTGCGAAGTTGACGGGAACTACCCTGCCACCGATTTCAGGACTCCCGGTTGGGTCCACCCTCCTAGATCGTGGTGGGCGGAGTTGACCAACTATATCCTCACTCATTTTAAGGGGGACTTAGAGAGGTTAAACCTCCATGAGGCCGTCAGGGCGACCTGCTACGGCATCGAGATGAAGGTGGCGTGCTTCTACGCCATCCTTGAGTTGTACTGCCCGGCCTCGGGGACTTTCTTCACCCCGGTTGGTGAGTTGGGCATGGCCCTGCACGAGATGCGGGAGATCTCGGCTTTGCCCTTCGGGTCTCTTCCGTACGAAGAGTACTTTCCCTGTGAGGCGGAGTTGGCTCTCCTGGAGAAGCAAGAGCCTGCTTTGCTTGAGACATATCGGGAATTGATGTGCCACTTGCACATTTGTTCCAGCATCCACACTGGTGGCAAGGGTAGCTCGAAGAGCTTGAAGAGCTGGGGGAACTACTTGTTCCCGGATATGACTAGTGCGCCTGAGGCAGCTCATTGCGGAGTTGCTGAAGAAGACATCTTGGTAAGGATGGAGGTGCATGCTGAAAAGGACATCGTCGTGGCAGAAGATGATGGTCCTTTCGGGAAGGGTGATGTTCTTTGGAGCTTTCACCATCAGGCCCGTCGGCCTATGTCTCGCAAGGCGTTGTTGGCCGGCTTCTTAACCATCTGGTTAAAGAAGTGTGTCGTGCCTTCTTCTTCGGGTGACATCGTCCACCCGAATGTGCTGCTGCCTGCCGTCCGCTTGGTCCATGGCCACCGTCTGGGTCTTCTCCCGGCCATGGTGTGTTGTATTCAGAGGGGCCTTCGTGTACTGACGGAGGCTTTCTGCAGGCCAATGGCGTCAAGGCGAGGGAAGGGTGCCGTCCTGCCTTGTGACGGACCCAATCCTAGGGTAGGTTTACCATACACCTACTTGATGGCGTGGTTCGCCTTGCACTGCCCCAGTTTGATTGGAGCTGGGGAAGACCCTCCGCAGGGTGTTCAAACGGCGCTTCTCCGTCGCTTTGAAGGCCGTTCGTGGCAGAAAACTTATGTGGCTGAGGCTCGTAAGTTAGTGCGTCGTTATGACGCTTATAGCCTGTTCCGTTGTTTTCCTCGCCTGCGGGGTGCAGGATACAACGAGGAATTCCATGATGTGGAGTCAGGTCGGTCTCCCATGAGTCGGGGTGTTTTCGAGTGGCTGGTCTATATCCGGCCCTCGCATTTGCTGTACAGGAGTGGGGATACCTGCTACCTGGAGCCCTACGTCCCGAGCCGGTTTGCCCACCAATTTGGGTATGACCAGTTGTATGTGGGCAACCCCAACCCGGACCTGGCTTTCATGGGGAGCCTCATTGATGGGGCTCGTCTTGGCGGTTCTTTACCGCGGATGGCACTGGAGCGTGGCTACGCACGCCGCTGAGGGATCCCGGCCTTTGGACGACCCTGTGTTTCTGCCAATGGTATGCAGCTTCGAACTCCACACCTGCTGGGTTTATTGCCAACCGTTCGGGTGTGAAGTTAATTTCTCATCGGATGAGGCAGAAGGCTTCTGATAAGAAGGAGGGCAAACGAGTCCGTGTTCCTGGCATAGAGGAGTTCATCGCTGCAGATGACAGCGAGGCTTCTGATGCGGGGAGCCCTCGCTTTGAGGCAGAGATGAGGGCTGATGCCTATGAAGCCGGTACTCATGAAGCCGGTTCTCGTGTAGTGGGGACAGCTCCCCCACAACATGTGGAAGAAGTGGAGGAAGAGGACTCTGATGTCCACTTCAAAAGGAAGCGTGGGAGTGGATCCCGTAGGAAGTCGTCGGCGAAGAGGCCCCGTCGCCAGACTCCTACCATCGTGGTAGAGGGTGGGCTCTCTGCGGCGCCTCATCCTGCTGCTCCATTAGGGGTTGAGTCGTCGGTTGCTGAACCGACAACTGGTAAGATTGCATGATGCGCCTTTGATATGTTCTAAATAACTCACCATCTGCCTTGTTGTTGCAGGAGCTGAGGAGCATGGGGAGCAAGGGGACCAGTATGCTCCTCCATTCGCTTATGGAACTGCAGCTGGTTCCTTTGCTCGCTCGGAGGAGTCTGGAGGTGATGCGGCCGACATTGGTCTCTCGGGCGCTGGGACTTCTAAAGGAAGTCCTATGGCATCCAGCTCTATCGGGTGGTCTGCGGATGAATCAAGCAGGCCGGCTATCCGCGTTGATTCTGGCAAGAACTTCACGATGGAACCCCTAGAGACTGATGCGGCTGACGAAGTAACATCAGCCTTCGGTAAAATGACAACCTCTTGATCTCCTCTTGTTTACTACATCTGCTTTTTGACCATGGCTTTGTTGCAGGTGTTCGGCCTCAAGATGCGTCGGCTTTGAAGGAGCCGAAGGATTCCCCTGGAAGATCAGAGGGTGAGTTAAGTGCTTCGTCCACGGCGGATGTTGCCATGTTGGACGTGTTGTATGGCGACTTGCCTTCTTATCAGCCCACGTCAGCTGAAAGGCGAGAGGCTGAAGGAGCGGCAGTCCCGAAGGTATCCTCACTCCCAATCACATCACCGAGTGAGGTGTCGGCAATTTTGCCCAGTGCGGGGCTGAGGGTGATCGTGGACCCTATTTCCCCGACTTTCATTGTCGAGCCTGCTGCTCAGGAGGTGGTTGCCAGTCCTACCTCCGCGGTGGCTGGTGTGCTGGTGTCGCTGAGGACTCCGCCGAGGTCACCTTTGGCTTGCCCTACTGCTGTCGATGTTCCCGCTTCTTCTTCTGTGGCGGTGTCGACTGGGATAGTAGATTGCTCCGAGGTTGTCTCAAGGGTTGATGAAGCTGAGAATGACTTCATCGGTAATCTGGTCGACAGCTTCTATAACAGTTTGGAGCAGACTATCGGTCTAGTCTTGAAGGGCTCGCCTGTGCCATTCTCGAAGCTGAAGATGGTCCTCTCCCGTGGCATTGAGTGTATCCGGGACTTTGAGGGGTATCACCAGGCTTCTGCTCTGGAACTCCTGGTGGATAACCTTGAGAAGGACGTAGAGGAGTGGCGCCGTCTCCATCGTTCCGACCCGGCGTCTTTAGCTGATGAGCGGCTCACACATCTTGTCGCGCAAAGGCGCGAAGCTCGGCTTGCTGCTCAAGAGGCCGCTGAGGCTATCTCCTCTGACTTGAAGTCCTTGGAAGCAAGGCAAGCAGAGGTTGGGAGTGCGATTGACGCTTCCACCAGTGCTCTTCTTGATGCCGAAGATAAGATTAGGATGGCCGAGGAGATGCTCAGAAAAGCAAATCTCCTCTTATCCAAGGCTACACCGGTGCGTCTTGAAGAGACTGCGCGGCTTGAGCAGCTTAGGGCTCAAAGTGAGGAACTGGCGCGGCAGGAGTCGTCACAGAGGGCGACTTTGGCGGAGGTCGAGGCTCGTCTGGCTCAGGCGGTGGACTTCGATGAGGCTGAGCTGAGATCACAGGCGCTGGCCCAGGCTGCTGATAACAGGAGGACGAGGCTAGCTTCGCTCGGAGATCGGATCCGATCTTATCATGTACGCCTATAGGCTCTCCCATGTATCCCATCCTTTTGAAATTTAATAAAAATTCTTTCTTTTGTCGTCTTTGTTTGTTTGGATAATGAGGCATGGCTGTCTGTTGGTTCAGCGGTCGCAATGACATAATCGAATGGGACGTCGCCAGTCTCGAGGTCAGCCCTTTGCGGGGCTAAAAGGGGAGATACTTGCCTTTTGTAAATGTCAGCAAGTATTGAGATTGAGACTTAGCTGTCTGCTGGTTCAGAGGTCGCAATGGCGTAACCAACTGAGACGCCACTAAGCTCAATGGTAGATGAGACTTGGCTATCTGCCAGTTCAGAGGTCGCAATGACATAACTGGTTGAGAAGCCACCAAGCTTCAAAATAGGTGATACTTGTCTTTTGTAGATGTCAACAAGTATCGAGACCTGTCTTTTGTAAATGTCAACAGGGCTCAAGATTGAGACTTGGCTGTCTACTGGTTCAGAGGTCGCAATGACATAACCGGATGAGACGCCACCAAGCTCAATGGTAGATGAGACTTGGCTATCTGCCAGTTCAGAGGTCGCAATGACATAACTGGTTGAGAAGCCACCAAGCTTCAAAATAGGTGATACTTGTCTTTTGTAGATGTCAACAAGTATCGAGACCTGTCTTTTGTAAATGTCAACAGGGCTCAAGATTGAGACTTGGCTGTCTAATGGTTCAGAGGTCGCAATGACATAACCGGATGAGACGCCACCAAGCTCAATGGTAGATGAGACTTGGCTATCTGCCAGTTCAGAGGTCGCAATGACATAACTGGTTGAGAAGCCACCAAGCTTCAAAATAGGTGATACTTGTCTTTTGTAGATGTCAACAAGTATCGAGACCTGTCTTTTGTAAATGTCAACAGGGCTCAAGATTGAGACTTGGCTGTCTACTGGTTCAGAGGTCGCAATGACATAACCGGATGAGACGCCACCAAGCTCAATGGTAGATGAGACTTGGCTATCTGCCAGTTCAGAGGTTGCAATGACATAACTGGTTGAGAAGCCACCAAGCTTCAAAATAGGTGATACTTGTCTTTTGTAGATGTCAACAAGTATTGAGACCTGTCTTTTGTAAATGTCAACAGGGCTCAAGATTGAGACTTGTCTTTTGTAAATGTCAACAAGCTCAAAATTGTAATGGAGTTTGGAAAAAGTCTCGTTTTTTACGGGGAGAAACGAGGGATTAACTGTCATAGGTTTAATGTTAACGTAACAGCGAAATGTTTATGTGGTCTTACCATTCTATGGATGAGAATTGGTAAGTGATTTTGGAGGTCTCGTTCTCACAGGGAGAAACGAGGGAATCACTGTCATAGGTTTAATGTTAACGTGACAGCGAGATGTATATGTGACCTGCCATTCTATGGATGAGAATTGGTAGGTGACTTTGGAGAGGGGATCAAATGGGAACAGGTCCCTTAGGATTTTTAGCAAACCCTCAGCTGTCAACGGGTTTGATATGCCTTTACCAACTACCGTTTGAGTTGGGCTAGCCATGCTATTCCCCTCAGCATGATGAGTTGTCGAGGACTTATGTTGGGCTTATAGGCCAACATTTCCCTCTACCCTTAATCGTTAAGGATGTTGGATTATTAGGTTAATGTCTGCATAACCTTGATTCCTCTTTTAGGATAACTGGTGCGCGGCCAGGTTCCTGTTGGTTTTCGGCTGTATGACCTCACTTGGAGGAAGAGAAAGGCTCTCTTTGTGTGTGCTTTGGACACGGAGATCTCGATTAGAGGTGTAATGTTAACTTGATCGAGAGAAGGATCCTCGATTAAGGATAATACTTCTTTAAGAATTTGCCATTGATCGGCATAATGAGTAGGTCGCCACCTGCATTCATAAGGCGGTATGCCCCGTTTGAATAGACTGTTTCTATTACAAACGGTCCTTCCTATTTAGGCTGAAATTTGCCTTTGGTCTTGTGCGTCATGATCATTGGTCGTCTGACGGCTAAGACCAGGTCTCCTTTTTGGAAGACTCTCTGTTTGACCCTCTTATTGAAGGCTTTTGACATCCGAGCCTGATATAGCTCGATGTGTTGCTGAGCTTGCAGCCGCTTCTCGTCCAGGGCTTCGAGCTCTTGAAGACGCAGGCGATTATTGTCTTCTGATGTCATTTTAGTAGTCAGGGCTACTCGCAATGATGGCACCTGGATTTCCAATGGGATGACCGCTTCACACCCATATACCAGGGAGAAAGGCGTATTGCCTGTCGGTGTCTGAGCCGTAGTCCGGTAGGCCCAAAGGCATTCACCGAGCTTTTCGTCCCAATCTCGCTTATTCGAGGAGACGAACTTCTTGAGCAGCTTGATGATCGTCTTGTTAAATGCCTCTGCCAAGCCATTGGCGGCAGGATTGTAGGCGGTTGAAGCCACATTCTGAATTCGGTATTTATCGCAGAACCGATAGAACCCTTGGCTTACGACTTGGGGACCATTGTCATGGATGATCCGCCTAGGGACACTAAATCGATGGATGACATGGTGTTTGATGAAGCTAACCAGATTGGAGGTTTTAACTTCGGCCAACGGTATGGCCTCTGCCCACTTTGAGAAGTAATCGGTTATTGCTAGGATAAACCGGTGACCTCTTGCCGAAGAGGGGCTGATTGGCCCTACGACATCGATTCCCCATGCTTCAAATGGCCATGAAGCAGTAGTAGGGTGGAGAAACTCCGAAGGTTGGTGTATGAAGTCTGCATGGACCTGGCACGCCTTACACCTTCGTGCATATTGCGTGGCATCGGCCATCATGGTCGGCCAGTAGTACCCAAGTCTGTGCAGCCTGTCTTTAAGCTTTGGACCCGGCTGGTGGGCTCCACAAATGCCGTCATGTGCTTCTTTGAGTACTTGCTGTGCCTCAGACTGAGAAAGGCACCGAAGGAGGACATCGTCATATGAACGACGGTAGAGCGTCTTCAGAGTAGGATCGTAATAGAAACGGGGGGACCTTCGTCTGATGGACGCCGCTTCTTTAGGATCGTCAGGGAGCAATCCGTGCAGAGCGTAGTCAATGAGAGGGAAGCGCCAATCCCTCGGCTCGAGGTCTGCAGAGACATTATGGACCTCTTGGATTTTCAGCATATGCTTAGAGCATACGAGGTGTCGGGTCGCGACTGTGAGGTGATACTCGATTCCCCATGCTTCAAATGGCCATGAAGCAGTAGTAGGGTGGAGAAACTCCGAAGGTTGGTGTATGAAGTCTGCATGGACCTGGCACGCCTTACACCTTCGTGCATATTGCGTGGCATCGGCCATCATGGTCGGCCAGTAGTACCCAAGTCTGTGCAGCCTGTCTTTAAGCTTTGGACCCGGCTGGTGGGCTCCACAAATGCCGTCATGTGCTTCTTTGAGTACTTGCTGTGCCTCAGACTGAGAAAGGCACCGAAGGAGGACATCGTCATATGAACGACGGTAGAGCGTCTTCAGAGTAGGATCGTAATAGAAACGGGGGGACCTTCGTCTGATGGACGCCGCTTCTTTAGGATCGTCAGGGAGCAATCCGTGCAGAGCGTAGTCAATGAGAGGGAAGCGCCAATCCCTCGGCTCGAGGTCTGCAGAGACATTATGGACCTCTTGGATTTTCAGCATATGCTTAGAGCATACGAGGTGTTGGGTCGCGACTGTGAGGTGATACTCGGTGTCGGCCGGTAAGGCTAACGTCGTCGCTAATGCAGCGAGGGCATCCGCCTTGGTATTTTGAGATCGGGACACATGCCCGATGTAGAAGCCTTTAAATAGGTTAGCCAACTCAATGGCCGTATGGTAATAAGGCACCAAGTCCTCATGGCGGACTTCATATTCGCCTTTAACCTGATTGATGATCAGTTTTGAATCGCCATAAGCTTCAAGGTAGCGTACCCCCATTCCATGGGCGAGCTGGAGACCAATGAGCAGAGCATTATATTCTGCTACATTGTTGGAGCATGATTCTGTCAAAGAAAATGCTCTGGGAAGGACATGATCCTGTGGTGAGATAAACACGACCCCCACTCCGGTAATAATCTTGCCTTTAGGACCCATTCGCGATGCTCCATCAAAGAACATCTGCCATACTTCCTCTACTGAAGTTGCGTTGGACTCGAAGACTTCATCAGGGATGTCTTCGTGGAGTTTTGAATGCTCCGGAACTGGATGAGCAGCCAAGAATTCTGCAAGGGCTTGGCCTTTGACCGCCTTCTGAGGAATAAAGGTCATGTCGTATTGAGACAACAGAAGTGCCCATTTAGCCAATCTTGAATTTAGTGACCCTGGCTTCGTCATAAGAAGACGTAAAGGATTCACCCTGGAGATGACATGTACGGTTTGGCCAACCAAATAATGTCGTGTCTTCTGAACGGCAAAGACGAGAGCTAAACACTCTTTTTCAACAGGATTGTAGCGAGATTCCGCTCCTATGAGAGTCCTGCTCAGATAATAAATGGCCTGCTCGTGGCCATTGCCGTCTTTTTGAGCGAGGAGGGCGCCGAGGGAGTAGTCCAGAGCTTTTACATAAAGCAAGAATGGTTTCCCTGATGTAGGGGCTACTAAGACCGGAGGTTTTGTGAGATACCTCTTGATGTCTTCATAAGCTTCTTGACAAGCTTGGTCCCATATGAAGGCAGTACCCTTTTTCATGAGTCGGGTGAACGGCTGACAGCGGCCTGAGAGATTTGCAATGAATCTTCTGATGTAGGCCAACCTGCCTTGCAAGCCTCTGAGCTCTTTGAGGTTCCTTGGCGGATGCATGCTCTGGATAGCTCTGACTTTGTCTGGGTCAAGGTGAATCCCTTTTGATGTGATGATAAACCCAAGGAACTTGCCACTTGACACTCCCAAGAAGGATTTTGTCGGGTTCATTTTCAGCTGATGAGCCCGCATTATGTCGAACATCGTTCTTAGGTCGCGAAGATGTTCGTCTTTGTTGCGACTTTTGACAGCAATGTCGTCAACATAGCACTCTACTGTCTTCCGGAGGTGATCACAGAAGATCGTGCTCATTGCGCGCTGGTAGGTTGCTCCGGCGTTCTTCAGTCCGAAGGGCATCACAGTGTAGCAGTATACCCCCAATGGCGTTCGAAAAGAAGTATGCTTCTCGTCATCAGGATACATCTTGATCTGGTTGTACCCTGAGAAGCCATCCATGAAAGACATCCTCTCGAACCCACATGTGTTGTCAATCATGACATCAGTGATGGGCAGTGGAAATTCATCTTTGGGACAGGCCGCATTGAGATCACGGTAGTCGATGCAGATCCGTATTTTGCCGTTCTTCTTGAGGACGGGACTATATTAGCCACCCAATCTGGATGTTGCTCCTCCCGAATGAAGCCACTTGCAATGAGTTTGTGAACTTCGGCTTCAATAGCTTCCATAATGTTCGGGCGAAACCGACGTTATTGCTGCTTGACTGGCTTGACGTCGGACTTGATATTCAGCCGGTGCATAGCGACCTGTGGATCGAGTCCGGGCATGTCTTCATAGCTCCACGCGAAGACGTCTATATACTCTTTTACGAGCATTATCAATTCCTCCCTTTCTATAAGTGATAGGCTTTCACTTATAAAAATCAGTTTGGGATGATCCTGACTGCCCAAGTTGACCTGCATCACCTTGTCTTCAGTAGGCGGGTCACGCAGTTCGAACCGTTTTTTCCATTGGAGGCTTAACTGCTGGGCCCATGGTTCACCATTGGCAGCTTCCGCAGGTTCCAATTGACTGCTTGAAGTCATATTCGCGGCGAGGCCTTTGAACATTTCTCCTATGCTGATATCGGAGTCCCACTCGGAGGATGAAGCCGACTGTGATGGAATTGGTCCGTCGTCTTTGACCTGAACTGTTACTGATGAAGTGGGCGTGACGTAACCCAACCCCCTGCGGGTACTATCATAGTAATTTGCAGGCTTCCCTTTCGGGACAAAATTACGCATTAGACTGCGCCTCCCTTTTCCAAAGTTTAGGCCGCCTCCCTGCTTCAAGTTATATCCCATCTTCTTATAATGTGGCGGGCTGGCCGCGCATAATGGAAGAACTGTGGAGCATCTGACTCTGAGGTTGAGTCTGCAGTTGTAGGTTTCCGTGGCTGAGCTCTACCGAAATTATCGGCGACTGACCTTGTTTGGAAGGAGGGATCACCAGTGTAGCCCCTTCTATGACCTCCATAGATGTATTGGCCGCATTTGGCTTATGTACGGGCATGTGCAGAGAACCATCCATAATGGATTTGATCGACCGCATACTCACAGGTTAATCAAAAGAAATATTATCATTAATTACCCATTCACCTTCTTCCTCAGAAGGAGCATTACGTTTGGGGTCAATGAGACATGCTGTAATTGGTTCGCCAGTCAGAATGGCCGGCATGCCCGCCTCGGACTCTGAATCCGCTTCATTGCCACTTTCACTGTCATCTGGCAATGGCTCCTCATGCGTTCTGTCGGCCTCTTGATACAGGAGGGCATCGGTGAAGTAATTTTCTACGCCTTTAAAGGGTTGCCTTTCGGCAAAGACAGTTCGTACTGTCGTATCATCCTCCACATATTTAAAGCACTGGTGGAGAGTAGAAGGGACGATCCAGTTGGCATGGATCCATGGCCGTCCTAGCAGCAGGTTATATGACGTGTCAGCGTCAATGACATAACACATCACCTCTGACTTGAGGCTTCCGATTCTGCAACGGAGCCGAATCTTCCCAAGTGGATGGCTGCTCCCGGCGTTAAAACCATATATTGTAGTAGTGGTTGCGGACAACCTGTACAGTGGTATGCCGAGGAAATAGAGAAGCCGTTTGGGGATGATGCTGAGTGCCGACCCCGGATCGACTTGTACTCTTTCAATGCATGTTGAACCGATATATCCGGTGTAGTACAGAGGTCGATCATGCTTGTTATCTTTGAGAAGCATATCTTCCGCCGTGAAGGTAATAGCAGGCACCTTCGATTGTATATGATGGCATTCTGGGCAAGAAGACTGGGCGTCATGATTAGAGACCTCTGGTATGCATGTCAGAAGAGTCTCTGAGTTGGCCAAAGCATCTCTGAGCGCTTCTCGTGTCTCTTTGGAGAGACGCAGGAGCTCGTGTATTGTGATACGAGCTGGGATATTGGCCAAGTGGGCCAGTATATCGAAGCGAAAGGGCGTATCAAGCCCTTGGCCTGACGGTTTCTTCAACACATGGTCGAACCGTGCCTCTTTAGGCTTTTCTCTCCCTTTGGTCGGGACTGGAGTGGATGCAGGCGTTGGTGCTGACGTCGTTTGCTGTTGTGTCTCGTCAGCAAGCTTCTCATACTGTCTCAGGTACGACTTCCCAGACCAGGTGCCCGTCTGTTGAGGTGCGTCTGCTTGCGTTGTGCAAGCATGCTTTTCTCCTTCTGAATCACTGAGGGAAGCCGAAGTAAGGTTGTCATCATCTGGCAGGACAGAGATGACATTGCAGGACTTGCCCTTTTTGCCGGAGTCCTTCGACGTCCGCTGTACATCTTGGACGAGGTCAGGGTGTATCCACATAACTTCTCCTGTCTCCAATGTCAAGGGAACGAGACCCTTGTCATTTTTAGCTATGGCTGAAGAATGCTTGACTTCCAACCGCGGTGTGGGGGCTGGATAGGTCCCGTCAGGAACCATGACTTTTTGGGCTGTGCCGAACTCAAAAGTCACCATATTGGCAGTGACTTTCTTCTGCTCCGTCTTCAGTGTGAGGACGCCGGCGTCAATCAGGGCTTGTATCCTGTCCTTGAGGACATAACACTTGTCAGTAGGATGGTGAATCATCCTATGATAGAGGCAGTATTTGGGGTCGTTTGTGCGCCCTATCTCATCAAGACGTCGAGCATCCGGCAGCTTCAGCTTATTCCCTTTGTGGAGCAGATGGAATATCGTGACCACCTGATCATCTCTGAAGGAGTACTGTTTTGGAGGGAATTTGGGCTCCTGATTGTTGAAGCCACTCTTCTTGGCCTTCGACTGCACGTCTCCGGATAACTCTACGGACATAATCTCTTTCCCTTTGGCTTGGGAAGACTGAGGCGGGTCGCCGCGTCCTTTGCTGTTCGTACCCCATTTGCCTCTAGGGGCGGATGGCTCGAACTTTTTAACCGACTTCTCAGCTATCTCAGCTTGTTCGACTAATTCCTTCCAAGTGTGGGCTTTGACAGCCCCCATGCGAACTTCTACTTGATCCAAGAAGTTGTGCCTGCATGTCTGTAAGAGCATGGGTAATGGCATCCCTGCCGGACACATCAAGGACAAGTCTCTGAATCGCTCAATGTAGTCACGGACAGATTCGCCCTTCTTCTGCACGGTGGAGAGGAGCTTGTCCATGGTCACTTCAGTGTCGTCCTTATAGAAGCAAGAGAGGAACCGAGTTTCTAGGTCAATCCAGGAATTGATAGAACCTGGAGGGAGGCTTCGGAACCAGTCGAATGCCACGCCCTTTAGAGTGCCAATAAACAGCCTAGCCATGATGGCGTCGTTGCTTATGACATTACCAGTCTGAGACCGGAAATAGTAGATGTGCTGATTGGGCGAGCTTTTACCATCATACGTATGCAACGTTGGTGGTTTGAACTTTGGCGGATATGGCACCGAATCCCATTCCAGTGGGTAAGGACGGACTACCCCCACTTTCTTCAATTCATCCTTCTGAGCCAGGGATGAAATTTGAGCTTGAAGGCCTTTAAGGACTTCGGCATCCAGGGAAGAGCCTCCTTTAGATCTCTCCGTCTTGGGCGGATCATTGCTGAGATGTCCCTCCTCGTCATGATTACTCCCGGTATCATCATTCCGGTTGCTGAGGAGCTGAGCGAGCATCTGTTGAATATTGTCCAGGGTCTCTTGCTGAGTTCTAGAGGTCTGCTCCTGAGCTTCCAAACGCCGACGAAGGTCGTCATTGGCGTTATCGGTCATATTGACCGATGCTTTGTCCATCCGTATAGAACTGACTGTTGCTGAAGAGGCATACCCGCTGTCTTCATCTTCTCCATCAGATGATTGGGGTGATCGCCTGGGTGATGGCGGGATCAGGGCCGTCGAGAAAGAAGGTTGCTCGTAATTGTAGGGTATTGCTACCCTGGATCTGGTGTTTCGGAAAACACCTTCTTCTTGTACCGAGACCTCGCCTAGGCCTGGATTATAATCTGGATCTGGAGAACTGTAAGAGGGACCATCAGATGTCTGACTCCCCTTGCGTCGCTCTCGACCTCTTCTGGTCATATTGACGGAGGCGGAGATTGGATCTGGTGGGGCGCCCCTTCCGCGATGCCTCGTAGGAGCATGTGCGGACAACCGATCGAACACCGATTGCCGGTGCAGAAATACAGCCATGGTTGGATGTAGCCGGCAGCGGGTTGAATGGATTGTCACAAGTCGGCATCCTCTTTGACAACAGGGGAAAGTAGTTCGGAGGGGCTCCGGCTTCCGCTTGCTTACCAGGAATTCTCGTAGGTCATGCCCAACAGAGCCTGGATAACTTCGCAGAGAAGCTTTTTCGAAGTGTACATGGGACGATACTCCGTTCTTCTTATCCCTGCAAAAGGGATTAGCACTGAATAGTGCTTCAGATCTAGATTCGCCAGCAGGTGCGAACTTATGCTTGATGAACTAGAGAGCGGAGCACGCCGAGGTGCTTTATCCGCTATTCCACCGCGAAGGGGATTAGCCTTAGATGACTCTTTGGCCTTAGCCTCGCGGCCATGGATCCAATGAGTATGCTTTGGTATGGTGGCCTCGCTTGTGAAAGCGAGGCTGTCAGAAGGCTTTGCTGCCTTTGATTTGAGCGACGGTATGATCGCCGTCGGGACTTCATGATTGGCAGCATCGTTAGGATAGATAGGCATCTTACCCTTTTCTTCGCGGGAGAGGCGCAGTTTCGGCGTGACTACACCGGAAATCTCGGTTGGAGACTTGTGCTTGGGCTTCCATACCCGCCTTGACGGAAGATGCTTAGGTTCACGAGGAACCTGAATAGCCACACGCGGGGCTGTGGGGTGTTGGCAAAATTCTGCCTCTGGTTTCTGATTTGAAACCTTGGTCGTGAAGACCTTCCTGTGCTTCCGTGCTCGAAGCGTCAGGTCACCCCCAGAGAGGACTTCTTCAAATCTTCCTTGGTCGATCTGGATGACCAAGTTCTCAAGAATGCAGGGCTCGGTCTGCGAGCATGCTTCCTTGTTGCGCCAGAGCACCGCAGCAGGTTTGCAGGGAACCTTTTCAGTCTCCGCAGAGACTTTCCTTGAAGATTTAGCCAGAGAAGCTCTGGCTGCACCGACTTTATTGAATTCAGAGATAGGCCCGAAGGTCTGATCGTCGCATTGCGACACTTGATTCTCAGCAGAGGAGAATACGTTCCCCAACGGAGTCGCCATCTTGTTTTCCTTTATGTTTGCAAAAGGGGAAAACTTACAAATAAAAATTTGAGGAGCTAAATTACAAGTATTCTTAAAAAGATTACAAGTAGATCTCCTCAGAGATTCTGGGGAAGTGTGCCGATAGGAGTCTGATCAGCGCGCGACCACTTTGTCCCTTTGACGATGCGAGCGATGAGATTCCCTTCTCGCCTGGTTCCGGGAATCAGAGAATAGAGGATCGGTAGAACCCTCTTGCTACTTCTCAAAACCGCCTTCTGTGAGGAATTCCTTCTCGCCTGGTTCCGGAGATTCCTTGAGGAAAAGAGGTTGCTAGGGTATCACCACCCTGAAAAGAGAAGTATTTCTCTTGAAAGGTCTCTGAATTAGAGAACGCACGGTGCGTTATGAAGAAGTCCGATTCTCCTGATCAGCAGAGGATTGATTTAAGAGCAGAAGCCCACTTTGATTGATCGCCGATCTCTGGAAGCCTTCTCCCCTTGTGCCCCTGGCTGGCTATTTATAGGGAGAGCAAGGGTATAATCGTCCCTTTGAAGATATGGAAATAGATTGAACCGAATCTATTTGAATCTGGAAAGTAGCCTTGCTGCGAGGCTAGGATAGCTTCTGCGGAGCTAGAAAATGGGCAAGTCGGTTGATCTTTCCGATTTGTTTTGATCCTTTCCATATCGTTGGAGGATTTTCTCTGATCCTCTTACTCGTTTCAAGAGAGTCAAGAGATTGCGGCAATCACCTGCCATATTTGAATCCTAATTGGATTTGATCAGATTGGATCCGATCTCATCAGGAGATTTGATTGGTCAAAGGTTGACCATAGCAGACCAATAGCGGAGCTGCCCGCTTTGAAGCTCATAGCGGAGCTAGAGGCAACTCTTGGCGAGGTCCGAAAAGAGGCTTTTCGGTGAAGCTATCAGTTAGCTTCCTGGCGATGCTCTGAATGATGCTAACCTCTCAAACGAGGTTATCTCCTTGGGCTAATGTAATGCTAGATGCTAGCATTTTAGACCTGCTGAGGTCTGTTTAGAAACAATCCGGGTTCACTGTTCTGCTTGCTGGATCAGTAGAGTCCAAGTTGCTTCCCTGTCCCTCGGAGACGGGTGAAAACTGGTCTTCAGCTCGTCTGTCACTTGTCTTTTGTAAATGTCAACAAGTTTAGACATTGTTCAGACCAATAAGAATCTTGTCTTTTTTTAAGTGTCAACAATATGGATCAATGCAAGGCACAACACAAGCATATATATGATATGGCAATATGAATAAATGCACAACACAAATAAAAGAGAGAGGGTTGAGAGTCAATAGATCAAACGCAAATAAGAAGATGTGTTTCGAGGTTCGAGCACCGAGCTCTACGTCCCCGCCTTCACCGAGAAGGATTTCCAATCCACTAGGAGTACCGAACTCCTCTCTCAACCAATACAACCGCCACCGAGGCAATACAAATGGTCTACTGAAGACCGGAGTAACGAACTCCACAAATCCACCAATATAACCCCCACCGAGGCTAACACCAATCCACTTCTACCGAAGTGGGATACAAATACAATCCAACTCTACCTCACCAAGAGGGAGTAAACCACAACCTCAACCTCTACCAAAGAGGAAGCAACCAACAACCCAAATCAACCCCTACCAAAGAGGGCTACAACAAATGAGGGTTTACAACAAGGTGATCACAAAAGACCACAAACTCAATTTTTTCACAAATAAAGATCCTAATAGAATAGGATAGGAGATATAGCTCAAGTGGAAAACAAGTGTTTTGATCAAAGAAAATCTCTTGGGAAAATACCAAAAAGATATAGATTTTTAGATTAAGAAACTAATTCCCAAAACCTATTTTCTTTGAAATAAAACAAAACACTTTAAAACAAATAAGATAGATCTTTTTACTCTTTAAACACTTTTGAAAACTTACTTTGAAAACCAGAGAATAGGGAAATTTTTGCTCTGAAAAATCTTACCAAAATCCCAAAGAAATGTCGCTTAAATAGCCCTCCATCAAAAACTAGCCGTTGGGACTGTTTGTCAGTCCTGGCGGCTGGCGGTCGACCGACCGATTCGACCGCCAACGGTCATATTTTTTATCGTTGGAAGAAACTGGTCGACCGCCTGTCGACCGCCCAAAACTAGAGAGCAAAGCTCTCTGGCCGGTCGACCGACCCGGTCGACCATGCCATGAACCTATCCAACGTGCACAAGGTTGTGCACGTCAGTCGACCGACCGATCGACCGACTCTGGGGTCCGGTCGACCGGCCCGGTTGACCGCCAGAGCCTGGCAGGCTGGGTTCTGGGTCAGAAAACTGGGTTTAAAATAAATCTAATAAATCCCATAAAACTTCTAAAAATCCACAAAAAAGTTTCTAACATAATATATGTTATATAAACATGTGATAAAAATTTCAACACAAATATCAAACATTTTGAACCATTTTTGTGTTGCGGAAAAATTACCGAAAACCAAAACCTGTATTTTTCCAAACTTTGATTTTTCAAATAAACTTTGTCTAAAACATATCCAAATACAAAAACATGATATTTAAACATTATAAAGCATGTTGCATATGGACATAGGTCCAATATACAAGAAACATATACATATCATTGTTTTTGACTTTAATTCCAAAATATGTTTTATTAAAAATACCAAAACATCAAAACTCATGAATAGGCATACCAAACTAAGTTTGTATAAGATATGAAGCATGTTGGCCCAGAGGCCTTCCTCTCTAGTTTTGATGATGATTAACTCATGTAGTTATGTTTACTAATAATCTTGTGATTTTAAGTTTCAGATCATGTAACAAGATATTAGTTGGTGATTGCTTCAAAAAGAGGAGTTTAGAAGCTTTTCATAATGATTCCAGTGCCCGAGCATCAAGATCATACCTTTGCACTCGGTGGATCACGTTTGGGATCGAGTCGGCTTGAAGATGGAAGATCATCAAGAAGACTTAGGTATCCTAGTTTTAGTTTAGTGTGTTTTAGATCCATTTGTAAAGATAAGAATAGTTGATATGCTCAAGTGCACAATGCACACACATTTCATGATTTGGATTTGGTTTTCATGAATAGTTGATCAAAACATGTTTACTTTGTTTTTATGTATTAGATGTGCTCTATATACATACATGCTTACATGACTTATACAAACTTAGTTTGATATACCTATTCATGTGTTTTAATGTTTTGGTATTTTTAACAAAACATTATTTTGGATTTAAAGACAAAAACTATGATATATATTTGTTTCTTGTATATTGGACTTATGTCCATATGCAACATGCTTCAATGTGTTTAAATATCATGTTTTTGTATCTCAATAAGTTTTAGGAAAAATCAGATTTCCTATTGAAAAATCCAAGTTTGATAAAATACAAGTTTTGGTTTTTGGTAAAAATGATAAGACACAAAAATAGTTTAAATTGCTTGATATTTGAGTTGAAATTTTTATCACATGTTTATATATCAATGCAAAATGATAAAACTATTTTTGGGTATTTTTACAAAGACTTAAAAGATTTTCTAAAATAATTTTAACCCCAGTTTCTGACCCAGGACTGTGGCTGACAGGCCAGGTCGGTCGACCGCGCGGGTCGACCGCACCTGAGGCCGATCGACCCTTGGGGTCGACCGACGTGCACAGGCTTGTGCACGTTTGGCAGACACAGGGACGGTCGGCCGGGCAGCCGACCGGACCAGAGAGCTCTGCTCTCTGTTTCTGGCGGTTGGCCGGACGGTCGACCGAGATGGCCCAACGGTCATATTTCTGACCGTTGGCGGTCGGCCGGCCAGCCGACCGCTAGCCCGTCAGGCTGCCAGATCAGCCTAACGGCTAGTTTCTGTTTTGGCCTATATAAACCCCAATTCTTTGGGATTTTGGCTAAGGTTTTTACAAGAGAAAAATTACAGTTTCCCCAGAGTTTAAAACAAGTTTTCAAAAGTATTTTTGGGCTTTAAACTTCCAATCTTATTTGTTTTAGGTTTTTGAAAAAATCAAAGAAAAGAGTATTTTGGGAGATTTGTCTTGGCTTTCATTTTCTATCTTTTACAAGAGTTTTCCCAAGTTTCTTTCTTTGAGTTTTTATTTTCTAAACACCTAGTTTTCCACACTTGAGCTTATCATACTATCCTATTCTATTAGGATCTTTGTTTAGTGGAAAAAGAGATTGTTTGAGGTTGATTGAGCCTCCAAGATTGTACACCCTTGCTTTTGTTGTATCCCTCTTTGGTAGAGGTTGATCGGGTGATTGGTTTGCTCCCTCTTTGGTAGAGGTTGAGGCTTGTGGTTTGCTCCCTCTAGTGAGAGGTGGAGTTTGGTTTGTATCCCTCAAGTGTGAGGTGGATTGGTTGTTGTTTGGCTACGGGCCTACCCCTCGGTTGTGAGGCGGTGTTTGAGAGAGGAGTTTGGTACTCCTATTTTTGTAACAAATCCTCCTCGGTGGAGGTTCCCTCGGTGGGAGATAGTGGATTGGAAATCCTTCACGGTGGTGAAGGCGGGGATGTAGAGCTAGGGGCTCGAACCTCGAAACATATCTTGTTGTTAGCGTTTGATCCATTGTCTCTCTAACCCTCTCTCTCTATTTGTGTTGTGCATTACATTATTCATATTGTCATATCATTCATACTTGTGTCGTGCCTTGCATTTTTTCATATTGCTCATACTTATATGCTTGGCTTGCTTGTGTGTGTGCCTCACTTGTACTTAACCACAAGAGCTTCATATAGCACCTCAACCCATATTTAGGGGAATCAAGAGGAGTTAGTCCAGAGCCCTTCACGAGGAATTCGGCTACACTTGTTGGTTGTATTAAGTGTGTTGCAAAATTTATTTTAAGCTTCCGCATTTAGCGCACTTAGTTTCTAGATTAGCATTTACACCTATTCACCCCCCCTCTAGGTGTTTTTCAATTGGTATCAGAGCCAATGCTCCTTATACTTTAGGCTTAACATCCTAGGAGTGAGATCCTTTATTTGCTAATCTACCATTTGCATTTGCTTGTTTGCACACATATAGTTTATACCATGGACTTCATGACCCCACCTAGTTTTAACCCTTCCAACATTGTTGTTTGGAAGCATAGGATGTCCATGTACCTAAAGACCCTAGGTTTGCATGTTTTCGTTGCCTCTACCAAGAGATGTTATCTTGTTGACCGCAAGCATATAGGGGCCAATGCACAAGCCCTTGAGGCTATTAGAAGCATGCTTTCAAACGATTATCTTATGCTTGTTTCTAATTTTGATTCCGCTTTTGTAGTGTGGAACAAGTTGACAACCACCACCACCTCCAAGCTTCAATTGCCAAATCAACCGGAGGAGTCTAGTGGAGAATTCGAGTCACAATGCTTGATGGTCCAAGGGAATGACTCCCTTGAGGTACTTTCAGAATCTCAACTAGATAGTGATGATTGTACTAGTTCTTCAAATGATTATGTTGATGCCCATGCCTTGAATGAAGAACTATCAATAGTTTGTGAAAAATTAATTAAAAAATATAATTTGTTGAAAAAGAAAAGTCTAAAAATTGAAAAAGAAAATAAAAGTTTGCATTCTAGACTTAACAATGTTTTGCAAGAGAAGGTTGAGGTCTATAATGAAAGGGATTCATTGAGATCTCAATTAGAACTTTCACTTAAAGAAAATGAGTTTTTAAAATCTAAAAATGATTGCCATGTTATTTTGAAGAAAAATGAAAATTTGTCTTCAAAAGTTGATTTTATTTTAAAAGAGAATGTTGCTTTGAAAAATAAAATTATTTCTATTTCAAATGATTTAGATGTGTGTTTAAAGAAAAATGTTGTTTTACAAAATAAGATTGATGCACATGTTTGCCATGCTAGGGTAGTATCACACACTTCACCTATTGCATGCCACACTTCTTCTTTGATCAACAATGATATATTCATGCTTAAGAAGAGTGTAGATTGTTTGGGCTCCACTTTGAGCCAATGTGTTGTTGGGCATACACGTTTGGAATCTTTGTTTCGAAAGAAACAAGTTTCATCTTTTCATGCACACCCTCCACGGCATACACATGCTCCTCATGGACACCATCACACTATGTATGCTCATGTGTACACTTGTACACATTGTGGACGTAAGGGCCACCTTGCTAAATTTTGTTATGATAGAATACATGTTTCAAATTTAGCAAATAAGTTTGTTTGGGTTAGAGAAGGGACTAACCCCCATGGACCCAAGAAGATATGGGTACCAAAGACCACCCCTCTTGTTTATGATGTAGGTGTGGGCTCTCACATGACGTGAGAGTAGCGGTACCTTGGAGTGGATGCATTCTGTGCCTAAAGATTACTATTTGGATGCATCACTTTCAAGGGACGTTTGGGGGAGAGGACCACCATGTTTTGGAGACAAGGAAAGTTGCCTTCTAGGTTTTGGTAACGATTCCTAACTCCTTATTTATGTTTACATGCTTTTCATATCATGTGTTTATAGCATGTTTTAATGTTTATCGATCATTATGAAAATGCCATGTTAATTAGATTAGTACATGTTAGTTGTTTGAGACACCCATGTTTAATATGGACTTATATTTTTGTGTTCTCACCTTGTTTTGAGCTAACATGTATGGCCTAGATCTAATGCATATGCATGTACATATTGATCATATGAAGTTTATGATTTGTATTTCATATTTTTTTGATGTTTATAGATTATTGTGAAAATACCATGATTATTGAATCCTTGACATACATGAATAGCAATTTGAGACACCCATATTTAAAATGGATTATTATTTTGTG
The DNA here is from genome assembly GCA_038442645.1 of Agave tequilana. Taxonomy (NCBI): domain Eukaryota; kingdom Viridiplantae; phylum Streptophyta; class Magnoliopsida; order Asparagales; family Asparagaceae; genus Agave; species Agave tequilana. Next base: position 164,931 of record JAVJIF010001510.1, read on the forward strand.
TTCTCGTAGTTGGTTAGCTATCATGGTTAACATAGGTTTAATAACGTGTGGATTTGCATAATAATCATGTTTATGATTTTCATGTTGATTTATATCTTGTTTTTGATGCTTCATGATTTGATTACTAGTTTAAATGTTAGTTTTCATTAAGACTAGGATTTATACCTATGCACATAGTGGGCCACAAATAAATCTATATATGTTTGGGTTTGAATGCTTATTTGTTCCCATTAGATGTGCTAGTATAGTCTAGTTTTGATGATCCAAGCATTTTAAACTTGTATTCCTATTCTTGAGTTTGTTTTATGTGTATGAGTTTTCATTTCATGTATATGTTTGTTTTGTCAAACTTTAAGATATACATGTATACCCCTTGAGTCATTTGCTTTTCATGCAAATCTTTATTATGGACTCAATTGTGTTTAGGGATATGTATGTATGCTTTTTGTGTTGACAAATCATACATATACCTTGAAATGAAATTTGCTTTAATAGAAATTTAGTTTTCCATGTTTCCATGTGTTTTTGTTTAACTTCATGTATATGTCTATTTTATCCAAATTATTGTTATACATATACATCCTTTGAGCCACGTGCCTTCATGCATATATCTATTGTGGACTCGTTGTGTTTGGATATGTATGTATACTTTAGCTTGTATAGGACATACATATACCTTGAAGATTAAATAGTTTTGTTTTGATGATTTTCTTGTTTCAAGGAATTATTTGAGCTTAATTGAATATTTTCATGATCATGTTCTTCACGTTGTATTTGTACACTCACATTTCTTGATTACTCATGTTTTGTTTTCATGAGTCATATTTATGCTTAAATGACTTGAGTGTTGACTATCATGTGGATTTCATGTTTTATGAAAAACTATTTTGTTTTATTCCTTACTTGAAGGATTTCGTACTAGTTAACAAAACTTTTCATTTTAACTAGTTCGTATTCTTCGTTTTGATATGAGTTATACCATGCTTATTTTGTTGTTCCAATTGGTATCATTAAACTCTTTCAATTGGTATCAATTTTGATCTTATTGTATACTCATATGTTTTTTATGTATGTATGCGTTCAAATTCTAATTGTATCAATGTCAATTGGTATCTAATTTTCATACATATATATTTGTTTATGCTAAGCTTGAAAACCTTAATGATTATCCTATTTCAATTGATTACTTTTAAATTGGTATCAAGCCTACGCATTGTTTTAGTTTGTATTTCATAAAGGGGGAGAAAATTTGACTTTCATATTTCAATTAGTATTTGATTTTCACTCCCACACTTTATGATTGGATATTTGATGTTTATTTTAAGCATATGATATCACAATCAAAATTATTTATATGGCTTAAAAAGAAAAATATTATCTTTTGATATCAAGATGTTCATTTGAATATGTTTTAAATTGGTATCTCAAATTTTGTTTTGGTATGTTTACTTTCAATTGGTATCAAGATGCTTCATCGACGTATTTTCAATTGATATCTTAATTGATTGTCAGCCCTATTTGGTTTTGTTTTTGTTTTTGTTTTAGACAAAAAGGGGGAGAAAAATGTATTGATTTAGTTTTGCATTTAACCCTTTATTGATGATTGATTCTTTGTATTAAAAAGGGTGAGAAAATTTTGTTTTTTTTATTGTTTACCCCTTTGTTGATGATTGACAAAAAGGGGAGAAAGATTTTGAGTTTATAAGATTTATATATGCATAGTTATGTTTTTGCATATATTAAGTTTAATTTAGTTTAATTTTACTTGGTATCTAGAGCATGTTTTGTTTTTGAACATTTCATTGGTATCTAGAACCTTTTTATTGTTTATGCATATTTATGCATTCATATTTAATATTCATTGCATATTATGTTTATTTGTTTATGCATGAGTTAAGGGGGAGCTTCTTTGAAGCTTAACTTTAATCCACGCTTATATAACTCCATGAGTTTTGTCATCATCAAAAAGGGGGAGATTGTCCTCTCTAGTTTTGATGATGATTAACTCATGTAGTTATGTTTATTAATAATCTTGTGATTTTAAGTTTCAGATCATGTAACAAGATATTAGTTGGTGATTGCTTCAAAAAGAGGAGTTTAGAAGCTTTTCATAGTGATTCCAGTACCCGAGCATCAAGATCATACCTTTGCACTCGGTGGATCACGTTTGGGATCGAGTCCCTTGAAGATGGAAGATCATCAAGAAGACTTAGGTATTCTAGTTTTAGTTTAGTGTGTTTTAGATCCATTTGTAAAGATAAGAATAGTTGATATGCTCAAGTGCACAATACACACACATTTCATGATTTGGATTTGGTTTTCATGAATAGTTGATCAAAACAAGTTTACTTTGTTTTTATGTATATTAGATGTGCTCTATATACATACATGCTTACATGACTTATACAAACTTAGTTTGAGATACCTATTCATGTGTTTTAATGTTTTGGTATTTTTAACAAAATATTATTTTGGATTTAAAGACAAAAACTATGATATATATTTGTTTCTTGTATATTGGACTTATGTCCATATGCAACATGCTTCAATGTGTTTAAATATCATGTTTTTGTATCTCAATAAGTTTTAGGAAAAATCAGATTTCCTATTGAAAAATTCAAGTTTGATAAAATACAAGTTTTGGTTTTTGGTAAAAATGATAAGACACAAAATAGTTCAAATTGCTTGATATTTGAGTTGAAATTTTTATCACATGTTTATATATCAATGCAAAATGATAAAACTATTTTTGGGTATTTTTACAAAGACTTAAAAGATTTTCTAAAATAATTTTAACCCTAGTTTCTGACCCAGGACTGTGGCTGACAGCCAGGTCGGTCGACCGCACGGGTCGACCGCACCTGAGGCCGGTCGACCCTTGGGGTCGACCGACGTGCACAGGCTTGTACACGTTTGGCAGACACAGGGACGGTCAGCCAGGCGGCCGACCGGACCAGAGAGCTCTGCTCTCTGTTTCTGGCGGTCGGCCAGACGGTCGACCGAGATGGCCCAACGGTCATATTTCTGACCGTTGGCGGCCGGCCGGCCGGCCGACCGCTAGCCTGTCAGGCTGCCAGATCAGCCTAATGGCTAGTTTCTGTTTTGGCCTATATAAACTCCAATTCTTTGGGATTTTAGCTAAGGTTTTTACAAGAGAAAAATTACAGTTTCCCCAGAGTTTAAAACAAGTTTTCAAAAGTGTTTTTGGGCTTTAAACTTCCAATCTTATTTGTTTTAGGTTTTTGGAAAAATCAAAGAAAAGAGTATTTTGGGAGATTTGTCTTGGATTTCATTTTCTATCTTTTACAAGAGTTTTCCCAAGTTTCTTTCTTTGAGTTTTTGTTTTCCAAACACCTAGTTTTCCACACTTGAGCTTATCATATTATCCTATTCTATTAGGATCTTTGTTTAGTGGAAAAAGAGATTGTTTGAGGTTGATTGAGCCTCCAAGATTGTACACCCTTGCTTTTGTTGTATCCCTCTTTGGTAGAGGTTGATCGGGTGATTGGTTTGCTCCCTCTTTGGTAGAGGTTGAGGCTTGTGGTTTGCTCCCTCTAGTGAGAGGTGGAGTTTGGTTTGTATCCCTCAAGTGTGAGGTGGATTGGTTGTTGTTTGGCTACGGGCCTACCCCTCGGTTGTAAGGCAGTGTTTGATAGAGGAGTTTGGTACTCCTATTGTTGTAACAAATCCTCCTCGGTGGAGGTTCCCTCGGTGGGAGATAGTGGATTGGAAATCCTTCACGGTGGTGAAGGCGGGGGATGTAGAGCTAGGGGCTCGAACCTCGAAACATATCTTGTTGTTAGCGTTTGATCCATTGTCTCTCTAACCCTCGCTCTATTTGTGTTGTGCATTACATTATTCATATTGCCATATCATTCATACTTGTGTCGTGCCTTGCATTTTTTCATATTGCTCATACTTATATGCTTGGCTTGCTTGTGTGTGTGCCTCACTTGTACTTAACCACAAGAGCTTCATATAGCACCTCAACCCATATTTAAGGGAATCAAGAGGAGTTAGTCCAGAGCCCTTCACGGGAAATTCGGCTACACTTGTTGGTTGTATTAAGTGTATTGCAAAATTTGTTTTAAGCTTCCGCATTTAGCGCACTTAGTTTCTAGATTAGCATTTACACCTATTCACCCCCCCTCTAGGTGTTTTTCAAAGCATACATGTATATAGAACATATCTAATATACATTTAAATAATGTAAACTTGCTTGATACTATCTATTCATGAAAACCAATATTGGTTAAACCAAAAACCGAAAAACTAAATCCAAAACATGAAACGTGTGTGTATTGTGAACTTGAGCATATCACACTATCTAATCTTTACACATGGATCTAAAATATAAACTAAACTAGGATACCTAAGTCTTCTTGTAGAGCGCCGTCTCCAAGCCGACTCAATCCAAAACTCCGTGATCCACTGAGCTAGACTCCAACGAGTGCTATGTATGATCTTGTTGCTCGGGCTCTTGAATCACCATGTGAAAGGCTTCAAAACTCCTTTGTTGAAGCTAATCACCAACTAATATCTTGATTAGGATCTGAATCTAAACATCACAAGATTATTAGTAAACATAACTACATGAGTTAATCATCATCAAAACTATAGTGGAAGGCCTATGGGCCAACAATCTCCCCCTTTTTGATGATGACAAAACTCATGGAGTTATATATGCATGGATTAAAGTTAAGCTTCAAAGAAGCTCCCCCTTAACTCATGCATCACAATAAACATATAAATATGCAATGAAAATTAAACACGGAAATGCATAGACATGCATAAAACAATGAACCATACGGTAAAACTCTATTAAAGCTCTTGATACCAAAATAAAAACATGTTCTTTAAATAAAGCTCTTGATACCAATTAAACGACAAACTAATAAATAAAAAATATGTTTCTAGATAAACAAAACATGCATATAAAAATATGCATATATATAAACTCAAATAATTCTCCCCCTTTTTGTCAATCATCAACAAAGGGGTCACAAACAAATAAAAAAATGTTCTCCCCCTTTTTGTCTAAAACAAAAAAAAAGATACAATGAGGGGTGACAAACAATTAAGATACCAATTAACAAAACACTTTGATACCAATTGAAAGTGAACATATACCAATTGTGAAGTAAATAAGGCATTGATACCAATTTTGAGAAAACAAATAAAACTTGATACCAATTGAAGGTATTCAAATAAACATCTTGATACAAAATGATACCAATTGTAAGTATTTGTCATTTAGAACATATGATACCAAAATAAAATCAATTTTCAACATAAAGTGTGGGAGTAGAAATCAACGGTAAACAAAATACCAATTGAAAGATAAAAATACGAATTTTCTCCCCCTTTATGAAATACCAAATAAAACGATGCATAAGCTTGTTTAAGATACCAATTGAAAACTCATCAATAGAAACATGATAGTCATTAAACATTCAAGCTTTGCATAATCAAAAATTTGTGCTTAAAGATATAGGGATATAGTAAGCACAAATAAAATATGTATAGGTGTATGAAAAATGAGTACCAATCAAAATAGATGATACCAATTGAAAGCGTACATACACAAAAATAATATATGAGTATACAAAAATGTCAATATTGATATCAATTGAAAAGATCCAATGATACCAATTGAAACAACAATAATATTAAGTGTATACCTCATATAACCTACCACCCATTTCATGCTCATGTTTAAAATGATTTTCAATATTAACATACAATGCATGGTCCCCAACCAACCGCCCGTGGAAGGTAGGGGTTTTCAAAAATAGGTTTGAAAAATAGTGTATGTTTGAAAACTCTATCATAACGAAGAATACCGCAACTAGTTAAATGGAAAACTTGAAAACTAGTACGAAATCCTTCAAGTAAGGAATAAAACAAAATTATATTTCATGAAACACATGTAAATCACATAGTCACTAAAACACTCAAAGTCCATAAAGCCCATACAAACTCATGAAAACATAATCATGAGAAACATTTAAATGAAGTGAGTGTACAAGTGTTATGTGAAACACATAATCATGAAACTTGGCAATAAAGCTCAATATCCCTTAAAACATGAAAATCATCAAAACGATTTAATCTTCAAGGCATATGTATGTCTTATACAAACTAAAGTATACATACATATTTTAAACACAACGAGTCCATAAATATATATATGCACGAATGCACGTGGCTCAATGGATGCATATGTATAACTAATAGTTTGGACAAGATAGACATATATATGAAGTTAAACATGAAAAACATGAAAGTCGTCAAAACTAAATTTTCAAAAGAATATATACTTCAAGGCAAATGTATGTTTTGACAAACCAAGAAGTATACACACATATCCCTAAACACAATTGAGTTCATAATAAAGATTTGCATGAAAAGCAAATGACTCAAGGGGTATACATGTATATCTTAAGGTTTGGCAAAATAAACATATACATGAAGTGAAAACACATGATCATAAAACATGTCCAAAATGGGGAATATAAGTTGAAATGCATGAATCATCAAAACTAGACTATACTAGTACATCTAATGGGTATAAATAAGCGTTCAAGCACAAATATATAATGATCTATTTGTGTCCCACTATATGTACAAGTATACATCCTAGTATTAATGAAAACTAACATTTAAACATAATTTCAAAACATGAAGTATAAAATGAGACATAAATCAACATGATAAGCATGAAAAACGATCATTATGTAAATCCAAATGCTATTAGAATTATGATATGAAAAATAGCTAAACAATGGTGAGAATCACAACATATGGGTCCTTATAAACAAGGGTGATCTCAAAAGCTATACATACATGTCAACGATCTAATAATCATGGCATTTAACATAATAATCTATAAACATCAAAACATGAAGCATCAAAACAAAATAAAAATCATAAACATACATATGATCATTATGTATATGCATGTGCATTAGATCTAGGATATACATATTAGTTTAAAAATAAAGTGAGAACACATAGATATACATGCTTGAATCAAAGACATGAAAAGCATGCAAACATAAACGGAGTTAGAGATCGATACCAAAACCGATGAAGGCACCTCTCTAGTTCTCCAAGCCAAGGTGGTCCTCCCACCAAAATTTCCTTGAAAGTGATGCATCCAAATAGTAATCTTTAAGCTCGGAACGCATCCACCTCAAGGCACCATAACTCTCACGTCATGCGAGAGCCCACACCTACATCAAATATAATAGGAGTAGTCTTTGGTACCCACACTCTTTTGGGTCCATTGGGGTTAGTACCTTTTCTAATCTAAACAAATTTATTTGCTAAATTTACATCATGTATACGATCAAAACAAAATTTAGCAAGGTGGCCCTTACGTCCACAATGTGTACAAGTGTACACATGAGCATACATGGTGTGATGGTTATGACCGTGAGGAGCATGTGTATGCCGTGGAGGGTGTGCATGCAAAGATGGAACTTGTTTCTTTCGAAACAAAGATTCCAAACGTGTATGACTCATAACACAATGGCTCAAAGTGGAGCCCAAACAATCAATATTCTTCTTTAGCATGGATATATCATTTTCAATTAAAGAAGAAGTGTGGCATGCAATAGGTGAAGCTATCCTAGCATGGCAAACATGTGAATCAATATTGTTTTTCAAAGATTCATTTTTCTTTAAACAAACTTCTAAATCCTTTGAAATTGAAGCAATTTTCATTTTTAAAGAATCATTTTCTTTTAAAACAAAACTAACTTTTGAAGACAAGTTTTCATTTTTCTTCATAATTATTTCACAATCATTTTTAGATTTTAAAACTTCATTTTCTTTTAGGGCAAGTTCAAGTCTAGATTTCAATGAATCCCTTTCATTAGAAATCTCAACCTTCTCTTGCAAAATCAACTCAAGTAACAAATCCTCTTTTTCTATACTTAACTTATAAGTTTTCTTTTTCAAAACTTTATATTTTTCAAGGAGGTTCTCACAAACAATAGATAACTCTTCATTTAAAGCATCAGCATCCATACTATCATGATCATCAAATGAAGAGCTAGCACTATCTAGTTGAGTATCCGAATGTACCTCAAGGGAGTCATTCCCTTGGATCATATAGCATCGTTGTTCGGATTCGTCTCCACTAGATTCATCCTCCATTATGTTGGGCATTTGAAGCTCAGAGGAAGTCAACTAGTTCCACACTACAAAGGCGAAATCAAAGTTAGAAACAAGCATAAGATAATCTTTGTTAAGCGTGATTCTAATAGCCTCTAGGGCTTGTGTATTGGCCCCTATATGATTGCGGTTACCAAGATAGCATTTCTTGGTAGCGGCAAGAAAAACATGCAAGCCAAAGGTTTTCAAATACATAGACATCCTAAATTTCCACATGTCAATGTTGGAGACATCAAACATGGGAGGTGACAAGCGATCCATGAGTGCGTGCAAATACAAATGATAGATTAGCAAATCAAGATCTCACTCCTAAGTGGTTAAACCAAATATCAAGAGCGTAGACACTGATACCAATTGAAATCACCTAGAGGGGGTGAATAGGTGATAAGACTAATCTAATGAACTAAATGCGAAAATTAAAAACTAAGTGCAGCAACACTTCGTGCAACCAACGAGTGTAGCCGGATTCCCCGTGAAGGGCTCTGGACTAACTCCTCTTGATTCCTCTGAATAAGAGTTGAGGTGCTATATGAAACTCTCGTGGTTAAGCACAAGTGAGGCACACAAATAAGCACAACCAAGCATATAAGAATAAGCAATATGGATCAATGCAAGGCACAACACAAGCATATATATGATATGGCAATATGAATAAATGCACAACACAAATAAAAGAGAGGGTTGAGAGTCAATAGATCAAACGCAAACAAGAAGATGTGTTTCGAGGTTCGAGCACCGAGCTCTACGTCCCCGCCTTCACCGAGAAGGATTTTCAATCCACTAGGAGTACCGAACTCCTCTCTCAACCAATACAACCGCCACCGAGGCAATACAAATGGTCTACCGAAGACCGGAGTACCGAACTCCACAAATCCACCAATACAACCTCCACCGAGGCTAACACCAATCCACCTCTACCAAAGAGGGATACAAATCCAATCCAACTCCACCTCACTAAGAGGGAGTAAACCACAACCTCAACTTCTACCAAAGAGGGAGCAACCAACAACCCAAATCAACCTCTATCAAAGAGGAATACAACAAATGAGGGTTTACAACAAGGTGATCACAAAAGACCACAAACTCAATTTTTTCACAAATAAAGATCCTAATAGAATAGGATAGGAGATATAGCTCAAGTGGAAAACAAGTGTTTTGATCAAAGAAAATCTCTTGGGAAAATACCAAATAGATATAGATTTTTAGATCAAGAAACTAATTCCCAAAACCTATTTTCTTTGAAATAAAACAAAACACTTTAAAACAAATAAGATGAATCTTTTTGCTCTTTAAATACTTTTGAAAACTTGCTTTGAAAGCTAGAGAATAGGGAAATCTTTGCTCTGAAAAATATTACCAAAATCCCAAAGAAATGGGGCTTAAATAGCCCTCCATCAAAATCTAGCCATTGGGACTGTTTGTCAGTCCTGGCGGCTGGCGGTCGACCGGCCGGTCGACCGCCAACGGTCATATTTTTGACCGTTGGAAGAAAACGGTCGACCGCCCTGTCGACCGCCCAAAACCAGAGAGCAAAGCTCTCTGGCCGGTCGACCGACCCGGTCGACCGTGCCATGAACCTGTCCAACGTGCACAAGGCTGTGCACGTCGGTCGACCGACCGGTCGACCGACTCTGGGGTCCGGTCGACCGGCCCGGTCGACCGCCAGAGCCTAGCAGGCTGGGTTCTGGGTCAGAAAACTAGGTTTAAAATAAATCTAATAAATCCCGTAAAACTTCTAAAAGTCCAAAAAAATAGTTTCAAACATAATATATGTTATATAAACATGTGATAAAAATTTTAACACAAATATCAAACATTTTGAACCATTTTTGTGTTATGGAAAAATTACCGAAAACCAAAACCTGTATTTTTCCAATTTTGATTTTTCAAATAAACTTTGTCTAAAACATATCCAAATGCAAAAACATGATACTTAAACATTATAAAGCATGTTGCATATGGACATAGGTCTAATATACAAGAAACATATACATATCATTGTTTTTGACTTTAATTCCAAAATATGTTTTGTTAAAAATACCAAAACATCAAAACTCATGAATAGGCATACCAAACTAAGTTTGTATAAGATATGAAGCATATATATATAGAACATATCTAATATACATTTAAATAATGTAAACTTGCTTGATACTATCTATTCATGAAAACCAATATTGGTTAAACTAAAAATCGAAAAACTAAATACAAAACATGAAACGTGTGTGTATTGTGAACTTGAGCATATCACACTATCTAATCTTTACACATGAATCTAAAACATAAACTAAACTAGGATACCTAAGTCTTCTTGTAGAGCGCCGTCTCCAAGCCGACTCGATCCAAAACTCCGTGATTCACCGAGCTAGACTCCAACGAGTGCTATGTATGATCTTGTTGCTCGGGCTCTTGAATCACCATATGAGAGGCTTCAAAACTCCTTTGTTGAAGCTAATCACCAACTAATATCTTGATTAGGATCTGAAACTAAACATCACAAGATTATTAGTAAACATAACTACATGAGTTAATCATCATCTAAACTAGAGTGGATGGCCTTTGGGCCAACAAATCTGACTAAAAATATGCATATTTGATGAACAATCATGCTGCTATGGTGGTTGGACTTTAGCGGCTGTCCCCTGAGGTGAGGGGGAGCTAGTGTCTATGAAGGTATACGGTTGATCGATGGCTGGTGAGGGGACTGTGCCCCCAGTAATGCTGATGGCCTTTGCCTTTAGAGGTGGCATCGTTGAGGATGATGGTTTGTTTTCCTGGGGCCATCGACATTGTCGGAGAGATTTTTTTAGGAAGGTTTTGGGTTTTTAGGGAAGGGAGATCTTGGGTGTAGTGATTCACCTCTCAACAAAAGCACAAGTTTGTGGGGGTGATTCGTCACCATGAGCGACCGGATGGTTGATCCACACCACAAGTGAGAATGGAAAGTTGGGGTGAAATGTGCGCAAGTAAACATAACACAACACAAAGCATGCATGCCCTCTTCAAAGTGGAACCTCTATGTCATTTCATCCTGACCTGGACCTTTTCAAAAGTAGCTCGGTCCACAGGTATAGGTCTGAGTTATAGGTAGTATTTGAAGGGACATTGCCAAATGCTTCTCAGTTGGCATTAATTGTTAGGACTGTAACTGGAATACGTCGTGAAGATAGATGAAACTTCAGAGATCAAAGAACAGACTTGCACAAGGAGTTGTGCACATTATCAATCGACTAATATTAGGTATAATCAACTAACCATATGGATTAGTCGACTTATACATTGCATAGTCGACTAGGTTAGCCAACAGAGAGTTGGGGTTCTCGAATTTTGTCAGAGTAATTGACTAGTATTTGGGCCTAGTCAACTACTAATACCCTGGCCTAGTCGACTAATGGCGGGTTTGGGAGTTTCGTTTTTTGGATTTGTTTCTAGTTTGAGTTAGATTCAGGTTTTCTTTATTATGAGGCGATGACCATTCATATTGATGGAGTTTGTTTAGAACTAGGAGAGTTCTATAGTTTATAAATAACCTCTTGGGTAGCCTTCATAGACTCCAATGAATTCGTAATTCTTAAAGAGTGTAATTCATCTAGGTGAGAGATTCGTATGAGAAGTTTTAGCCATCAGGATTTCGTTGTTCTTGGGAGCCATCAAAAAGCTTGCAAGCTTCTTAACAAGAGGTGTAAGTGTTTCTAATTGTACTCCCCTAAAATTTAATAAAGTTTTCTCTCCTTCTCTCATAGACATACACACAATCTGTTTGATCGGTGGAACTATGTTATATTTTATGTTGGCTTTTTATATTTCGAAATATCTTCTTCTTTCTTTTTTTCTTCTCGTTGCTCATCAATCCTGTATTGACTCTGTTGCGTCGCCCCAACGATCTGTATGCTCTGATACTAATTATTGTGTCCCCACGATAGAATCAATACAGGATTGATGAGCAACGAGAGTACTTATATCTTGCTGAAAGTTATTTGTGTCCCCACGATGGATCGTTGGGGCGAGGCCAGCATCTACTTTCACAACTGTATCAAAGTGGAAAATTTTGTAAGATAGGTAAAACAATTTAAGTACTTATATCTCGCCGAAAGTAGATGCTGGCCTCTTCGTTTTGTGCATACAATCTTTGTCTACTCTTACAGTAGAGGTGAGGGTTTCTTCTTCTTAACAGCAAGGCTCCTTTGACGTGGAGAAGAGGAACTATGGGTTTCTTTGAGGCACCAGAAGACTTGACTTATGCTTCACTTGACTAGCCCTTTCACACACAGATCAAACGATGCAACGACGGGCTCGGCCGAAGAAACCCTGATTATGTCCACATTGTCTGCCATTCTTCGAAATTTGAGAAAGATTGAGGGGATTTTTTAGAGAATTTGAAAAGGATAGCTGCAGAATTTTGAGAGATTGAAGAAGAGAAGGTATACAAATTTGGGCTAGGGCAAACACACAGAGAGGGGGGATTCGGTTCATGTGTGTGAGCTACACACACATACAATAAGAGGACCAATCTGACGTTGACACGTGAATTGAAACTCTTATAATATCTTATAATATGTATGTGAGGCCCACACACATAACATATTATAAGAGGATCAATCCACGTGTCAATGCGTAATAAGTCATCTTATTGTATGTGTGTGTGAGTCACACACGGGGGTTGGAGAAATGACAGTAGGGGGGTTACTTTTCTCTCTCCCTTCATGCCCCAAGCGTGTTATCAGTTACCTTTTTTACCTTAGGGAAAGGAAGTGACACGACAACCCGAAGAAAAATAGAGGCATTTTGAACTTTCTAACAGGTCCAACTGGCTCACTTGAATGCGGGATACGAAACAAGGATCCAGGCAGACAAAAATTGGTATTGTGAAGCTTTTAAGCACTGTGTGAAAATACAGAGACTTTTAGAGACGGGAAACTATACCCAGAGACTTGAAGATAATTTTTTCAAATAATTAACTGTAGTTTAGATAGATTATCGCGAAATTGTGAGCGTTGAATCTCGATGTGTGTTGTTGTCGTCTTTCCTTGTCGGCAACAAAGAGTGGAATAGACTGGAAGTATGAAAAAATAATAAAAAAAGATCTCCCCTGCACGAAAATAAAGATGTAGAAAAATAACATATCATGTCACTTAAGGAGATTCTACTCACCTTCGATGCTCCAGAAAGAAAAGGACAGTGTGGCCCCAGCGTGAAGGAAAGGAGCATAATCATATATATTGGGGACTAAAATATTTGTTATTAAATCACCAAAAGAAACTTTTTCCTTTGTAGGCTAGTATCAAATTCTTTGAATGATGGGATCATAGCCAACAACACGACAGAAACCTCAGCAATTGGGAGGTACCAGAAAGTCCGAATAATAAAACAGAAATATATAGTCTTGGAGTTACATAAACTAGTCCCAAAATTGCAAGGAGAATTCAGAGGGCAATGCAAACACACAAGTCATTAGCTTTGACATAACAGCAGGAAAAGAAATCTATAAAAGATGAAAATACTGTGAAATGAGTGTTTGGACAAGTGAAATTCACAGCCTAAGAAATGTGCTCTCATGGATACGTTGTTGGAGACTTATTGATAATCTACTTAATTAAAAATAATATCAGATTAAAGATCAAAATCACAATAAAAAAAAAAAAAAAAATTAGCCTGATGACCCAGACGTGCTAGGCACTGTCCCATGAATCAAATTGCCCCCCTCTCGTGCAGGGCTTCATATTAATGATTTCAGAGGTACAACGACCCTCGGTCAGATGATCTCCTTCTTGTCGGTACGGACTTCAAGAATGCTTTCCAAATTCCTCTTAAACCTTCAGGGAACTAGTGGAGAACAAAAACTTTAAAAGGGAAGAAATTTTAAGAGAGAGAGGCATAGAGAAATATCTCATTTGTTATATCTTTTGCACTCTACAGAAGGTGAATTTATAGGCTCTCTAAAAGAACTGTTTTTAGAACATGGTTAAAATTTAGATCCACTTTATTAGCTTTAAATCCTATTAATCAGCTGGAGATCCACTATGATGTGTCGTTCCGAATTTGCTTCTCCGAGGCAGATTCCGAGTTCGCATTGCTCTGAGTTCACAGTCCGCTATCCAACGTATTATTCCCGAGTTCAAACAATCACTCAGAGACCGCATCGTACCCAAGATCAAGTTGTTGCTCCGAGTCCACTCCTGCAAGGCCACTTGGGGACTAGTTGTCACTCCGAGTACACATCACCAAGAACCGCTCCGAGTGTTATACAAAAGTAGAAGTTCCCGAGTCCTTATTCCGATGTTGCACAGCTCTGAAGTATAAAAAATAAGATCAAGGGCCAGCTGAACGGAGCTGTATTCATGTCGGTAGGTCGTGGGTGCACGTGTCCTGAACCCGACCCGACCCGGTTCCGTTCGGTGCGTGTGCACTCGTGTGGTAAGGCGGCCCTGACCCAACACTCATAACAATAGATTATGAAGGAGTTGGTATTTATATCTCTTAATCTCTTTTGGTCTATCCAATGTGGGACTAAATTTTCTACACAAAATGAGTTTTAAGTCACAAAACTCCAACAATCCCCACATAACTTGAAACTTGAAAATAACTTAAATAAATAGATGTTTAAAAACAATTTGCTGGTTCCTTTATACTATGTAATAGGTGTAGGTACCTTTCGGTTTGAACCTTCACTTAGTGACAATTATATAAATCCATGAGAGTTTGGTGGAATACGCATTGAACTAGTCCCATTAATCAGATTTCTACAAAAGGCACACATAGTATAGTTGTAGAAGAATTCTGAGCGGGTTGCGATATTCAAGGCCTTGCACATGTATCTTTCGTGTGTGTTACTAGGGAGCAGCTCTGATTCCAAAGTTGCGCCTCATGATCGGGGTTTAACTGTGCACGAAAATGTGTGTTTTAGAAAATCAGTGAAGATATATATGCTTTGGCTTCCTTGATACTTTCGTTATAGTATACAGGGACAGGAAGTGATTGAAGCATTAACAGTTCGTTTATGTTATTTTGTTATCAAGTTTTTCTTTGTTAAAGAAAGAGAAATGAGAAGAAAATAAAACTTGAAGTGATAGGTGGAGAAGGCAATGAAATCTGAGAAGTGAAAACAATCAAGAAATGGTTTTGGAATTGGAGAAGGAAAAATAAGAAAGTACTAATGAAATAAAACAAGAAAGAAATGAAGTGAAAAACTTGGTGAAGTGATATTAAAAACAAAATAGAAAAGAGATGAAGTTTGTGATGGAGAAATAAAAACAAGTGATGAATAAAGAAGTTGAAAACATAAACAAGAAAATGATAAAAGGGTTTTGAAATTAGTTTTTAAAATAAGATAAAAATGGAAAGAAAACTCATGACTACTTACTACTAAGTGCTCCATTAATCATGCTAACTTCTTAGTGATAGTTGCCTCACATGGATCCTTAGTCATCACTAATTCTTAACTTCTTTAAGAGATGTTTCAAAGCATGACACATGAGATGATTTTTCGCACTCAAAGTTGCATCAAGAGCAAGCTAATGCAAACTTAGATCATCAAAACTGTTAGAAGTAAGCATGAAATAAGAAAGTTTACTTGTTAGCAAGTCAGATGTTAGAACCCGTCCTCATGAGCCATCAATGGCTCTTGCAGGAGCAAGGCCTTATAGAGGCTATTAGATTCGTGTGGATTATCAAGTAAAGGGTTAGATGATTAGTGGTTAGTAGTTAGATTGACATTAAAAAAAGTTAACTAGTCATGTTAGATGTTAGAGAAGAAACCATGATAAGAAAGGAAAAAACTTTCATAGATTGTCACTCATTATTACATCAATCTCTCCCTTTCTCTCCGAAATCAACTCTGCCCTAATATATGATCTAAAACAGAAAACAAAATACATGAGAAGAAGAAGAACTACACTACACTATACTAAAGAGAGAAAACCCTAGCCTACAGCTCTCAACCTCATTTCTAGCCCCAAAAAAACAGCATCTATAGGCAAAAGAACCCTCTGGATGACGAGACGAAGCCACGCGTCAAAGATTGACACGTGGGCTCACCATATTGCCGTGAATCCGTAGCAGTTGCCGCATTTCCATGACAATACTAGGGACTTAGGTCCCTGGTTTTGCTCTTCTTCTTCATCCAGTGATCGGGCGAAAACTGCGCACGAAAACAGTATGTTTTGACATCACGAGTTAAAAGTGCGTGCTTTGGCTTCGTCGGTACTTTCTTATAGCATAGCGGGTAAACGGTCGAATCCACAAGGTATGAAGCTTTACCGGTCGGTTCACGTGTGTGTTAAACTTTCTTCTATATTTTAAAGAATGAAAAGAAAAAAAAATAAAAAGTGAAAAGAGAAGAGTACGATGAAACACAAAGAAGTGAGAATATAGAAGATAAGATATTTGTGGTTTTTGAAATTATTTCTAAAATAAAGTAAAAAGGAAAGAAAACTCATGGCTACTAACTACTAATGGCTCCACTAACCATGCTAACCTCTTAGTGATAGTTGCCTCACATGTATCCTTGGCCATCATTAGTCCTTTGTTCAAGAGCGTTTCAAAGCATGACCCATAAGATAAGTCATCACATCCAAACTCAACAAATAAGTGCAAGTTACATTTAAACTATCAAACTAAAAAAGAGCAAGTATGGAATAAAGTAATGTTAGCTTGTTAGAGATTTATGATGTTAAAGTGTTAAAATCTATCATCATGAGTCATCAATGGCTCTTGCAAGAGTAAGGCCAAGTAGAAACTATTAGATTCATATGAATTATCAAGTAAGAAGTTAGTAAGTTAGTGGCTAGTAGTTAGTTGCCATGAGAGAAAATTAGCTAAGCATATAAAAGGAGTTAGAGAGAAGAAAATAAGGAGAGATAAAGAGAGAACTTTTCACAGATTGTCACCTTCCATTACAAGCACTCTTCCTTTCCACCCATGTACCACTCTCTTCCTTATTACAAGATCTATAAGAAATAGAAAATACAGAGAGGAGGAAGAAGAAGAACTAACCTAAACTACCCTAAAAATCACAACATGGGGAAGAAAATCGTCAAAACTCCTCTCTGGTGCTCTGAAAATCTCAGGGTATTTATAGGCGAAAAGGGGCACCAGGGTACGTGTACGGAGCCGCGCGTTAAATCATGACGCGCGGTTCCACGACATTGTCGTGAAAATGCGGCCATTACCGCGTTTTCGCTACAATTCTATGGCGGCGCGCGTGGCGCCGCTTGCTGCGCGCCCCTCGCTTGTTTCTCTGTCAGCTGTACTTCTTGGAATCTAGATATGGGCCACTGGTTTTGACAAAATCACCCTCCATGGTCAGTAGCTATTCTTGTAGGCTTTTAATCACCAATTAAATGGGATATTTAGGCTTCTTCTTCATTTCATGCTATGAACCTAGAAACATGCAAGAGATGTATTATTAATAGGATTTAATATTAAATAAATATGAAGATGTGGTATAAAATATGCAATTTTAGAGACTAATTATACCCCCATACTTATCGTTTGCTCGTCCCGAGTAAAACTGAAAAACTAACAAAGAAGATTATTACACCACTTTCGCAGGTGACACGATTGCACTGAGCGTGTGCAATAAGTCGTTAAACCTCTAGATTTCCCCTAGAGGAGGAGTTTTGTCTCCTGAGGGTTTTCAGCGGATTACACTCACAAAATTCATAACTAAAGAAATCAAATGTTAGTATTTTGAAAATGCATTTTGAAATAGAGAAAAGTGTTAAAATATTTTTACGAAAATTTAAGTGATCCAAGGTCATAGGTTAACCAGAAATTATTCTTTCTTAAACTAAGTCGAAATGAAAAATCTTGCTATAAATTAAATGTAAGAATTTAAAATTGAATTGATTCTTTGATCTTTTATAAATCTCTTAGAACATATGCACTTTGCGAACAGTAAATTTTTTTGATATATCGACTCTAACTTTCATGCCATTTATTTATATTATTATATTTTTCTTCCCTTACTTTTCTTAGGCTTTCTTATTTAACCGAGTAGTGAGTCTTTGGCGGTGACTCCCAAACCAGATAATTTTAGGGCACCAGATGAGAAAATATCCCTCGGACTTAAGGACTCGAGTAAACAATGCCACAAAGTTAAAGGGGATTATTTTATTTTTTGTCCACCGTTTTAGGCGTGAATAATCATGCTTCCTGAGCATAATTACTCAACTTCAATCTGTAGTTTTTATCATCATATATATATATATATATTATGGTATTTTCAGTTTTTGTTTCAATCTCAAAAAATTGTGAAAGTGTGAAGTGTATATATCTAAGGCAAAAAATTCAAGATCGAATTCTTTCCAATCTTACTTCCTTATCCTAAAATTTAAACAAGATCTATTATTTTGACTCGATTTAAAAAAAATCATAATTTTAGGTCTTCCTAATTCTTAAGATAATCTTAATTTTCTTAAAAATAAATCAAAATTATTTCTCTTATTTCAAAAAGTTTTGTAAAATGAAAAGAAAAGAGTTCTTATATAAAAGAAATTTTAAAAAGTTCTTGAAAAGAAGTATAAAGGAAAGAAAATATAAAACTAACTATGTTAGTAAATCCTCCCCCACACTTATCTTATGCATTGTCCTCAATACATCGTGAATGTGTATATACATGAAACAAATGGAAAGGGAAGGAAAATTACCTTATTATGGTGGCTCCAATGGTGGTTTGATTGGGCCAAGCATTGCTACCTAATCAAGATAATGTGATAGCTCACGGAATCCACCTTTATTGACCTCTTTTTATCTACATATTTAAAATCTCCTATTTTAATAGGATCATGTAAGACCCTATCATGAAAATTGTTCCCTTTACATGACCAATCTTAGAAGATCATGAATGAGTCATTATGGTCAATATCTTGGTCCAACAAGAATGTGGTTTTGTAAAATGAATGATTTAGGTTTTGAAATGAAAAGTTCGGGACCAATATTAACCCGGGAAAATCAACTTTGGGTTCAAGAGTCGGTTTAACTTCAAGAGTTGAGTCCAAATCAAAGAATTTAATTTCACATTCTATTCCCATCAAAATGTGACTATCCAAAAGAAGTGGTTCAATTTCAAAATTCATGGATACAAGAATCAATGTTGGCTCGGGCAAGGGTCCAACTTGGATAAGGATGCCGGAGTCAATATAGATTCAAAGATTGGAATTGAATCATAAAGTTGTAGGTTGGGTTCACATTCATATTCAAGTTCAATTTCATTGAATTGAAAACTTGCCAATTTGTCAATGGGTTGATTTTGGTCAAGTTCAACATTTTGTGGTGAAATTGAATCTTGGTCAAAATCTTCAAGATTCCATGATTTTTGATTTTCATCAATATAATTAGAAGTGTTAGGAATAATCAAAGATTGGGCAGGGAGATTTTCCTTATTCCTACACATGTTTTCTAATTGACTAAGACTTTGGAAGGATCGCTTTGGAATTGAATTATGGATTCCGTACTCTTTTCTAAGTCAGTATGTTCTTCTTGCTGTGGGACTTGAAAAATGGAGTAAGGATCTTGGATTTGAAAACTTTGATGGGATTTTGAGTCTTCTAGATTTTGAATTCGTCACTCGAGTTCCTTTAAGACTTTCATCCTCTTTTCCCAGTCAATTGGTTCTTCTAATGGTTGTTCGGGAGAGTATATGAACCTAGATATTGGTAAGGCGGTTGACCATATGACTCGGGAGCGTTGTATCCCCAATGACTCTGTGAAGATGGTAATGATTATTCCAGTCTTGTTCATAATATTAGGATTGGGGCACATATTGAGTCGGATAATCCCAATTCGGCATATATGGTTGGTTCATGTTGTAATCTGACCACAAGTTAATCGGCCAGGTAGGGGCAAGATCAGTGGGAGGTATCCATGCCAGAGTAACGAGCCGAATTATGCCAAACCACTATTTTTTGAGGTTTCGCCTCTCAATCTCCAACCTTCGACACCGATTTGACAAGAGTCAACTTCTAACAACTTCTCCCTTAAGTCAATCTCCTAAATGAGTTCAAGATGTCCCTAGGGGCCAACGTCTAGCAATTTTATTTAAGGCTTGGGTTGTGTGAGTGGGGAGGTGATTTTTGGGCTAAGGGAGGGTAATGACTTTCCCACCTTATACTGTATTGGGTTTTGCCCTTAAGTTCAATTTGTGCAAGTGTGCAATATAGATAAGAATGAACGCGTAAAGAGATTAAACCACCCACGTGTTTGTCCTAACTATATGCAATACAATATGTACACCTCTGTCTAGATCACAGCAACGCAAGAATAAAATACAGTATATTGGAATTGAAATCGACACGTGCCCAGGTGCAAATGTCTAAACAGTTTTAGAGCATCCATTTTCTATATTAGTTTTCTTAAATTATTATAGTGCACAGGTAACAGAAACTAGCAACAGAATATAGAGGCTACACGAGAATTTACCCAACCACACAAAAGTAAGTGTGGACTTCTGCAATGCTAAAGAATTTGACCTGCACACCAAAAGCAAAGAAGAAAAGTTAACAAAAATGTGAAATCAAACCGTTCCCATCCCCGACAATGGTGCCAAAATTTGATCATGGGAAAATAGCACACAAAAAGTGTATGTTTAGAAATCACGAGTTAAAAGTGCGTGCTTTGGCTTGCTCGATTCTTCCGTTATAGCATAGAGGCTAAATGGGCCGTTCGACCACAAGGACGGGAAGTGATAGAAGCTTTACAGGTCGATTCACATGCGTGTTAAAGTTTTTTCTATATTTTAAAGAATGAAAAGAAAAGAAAAGAAAACAAAAAGTGGAAAGAGAAGGGTACGGTGAATCACAAAGAAGTGGGAACATAGAAGATAAGATATTTGTGGTTTTTGAAATTATTTCTAAAACAAAGTAAAAAGGAAAGAAAACTCATGACTACTAACTACTAATGGCTCCACTAACCATGCTAACCTCTTAGTGATAGTTGCCTCATATGTATCATTGGCCATCACTAGTCCTTACTTCAAGAGCGTTTCAAAGCATGGCCCATAAGATAACTCATCACATTCAAACTCAACAAACAATTGCAAACTATACTTAAATCATCAAAACTAAACAAGAGCAAGTATGGAATAAAGTAATGTTAGTTTGTTAGAGAGTTAGGATATTATAGAGTGTTAAGATCCATCATCATGAGCCATCAATGGCTCTTGCAAGAGCAAGGCCAAGTAGAGGCTATTAGATTCATGTGAATTATCGAGTAAGAAATTAGCAAGTTAGTGGTTAGTAGTTAGTTGCCATGAGAGAAAATTATCTAAGCATGTAAAAGGAGTTAGATAGAAGAAAATAAGGAGAGATAAAGAGAGAACCTTTCATAAATTGTCACCTTCCATTACAAGCACTCTTGCTTTCCACCCGTGTACCACTCTCTTCCCTATTACAAGATCTAAAAGAAATGAAAAACATAAAGAGATGGAAGAAGGAGAACTAACCTAAACTACCCTAAAAACTACAACATAGAGAAGAAAACCCTAAAAACTATCCTCAAAACTCCTCTCTCTGGTGCTCAAGAAATCCCAGAGTATTTATAGGCGAAAGGGGGCACCAGGGTACGTGTACGGAGCCGCATGTTAAGTCACGAAGCGTCGCTCCATGACATTTTCGCGTTGCCACATTTCTGTGGCAATTCTATGGCGACGCACGCGGCGCCGCCTGCTGCGGCCCCTCGCTTGTCCGCTTATCAGCTGTACTTCCTGAAATCTGGATTTGGGCCCCTGATTTTGATAAAGCCACCCTCCAAGGTCAATAGCTATTCTTGTAGGTTTTTAATCATCAATTAAGTAAGATTTTAAGCTTCTTCTTTATTTCATGTCATGGACCTAGAAACATGTAAGAGAGGTTTAATATTAAATAAATGTAAAAATATGGTATAAAATATGCAATTTTAGAGACTAATCACATTCCCGCACTTATCTTTTGCACATCCCAAGTAAAATAGAAAAACTAACTAAGAGGATTATTACACCACTTTCACAGGTAACGCGATTACACTAAGCATGTGCAACAAGCCGTTAAACCTCTAGGTTTCCCCTAGAGGAGGAGTTTTGACTCCTGAGGATTTTCAGCGGATTACACCCACAAAATCCATAAAAATAAATCAACTGTTAGTATTTTAAAAATGCATTTTGAAATAGAGAAAAATGTTAAAATATTTTTTCGAAATAGAGAAAAGTATAAAATATGCAATTTTAGAGACTAGTCATCCAGCTGCGAGAACCTTCTAGATTTATCTGGTTTTTGATGATTCTGACCTATATTTCTCCAAATTCATCCCCAATTTCTAAATCCAATGTATCTTTTAGAAGCTTTCTATGGTCTCCAAGAAATGTGATTTAATTACCCGAAATTGTGTTTAATAAGGCTCTTATTATGACTTTGCCTTTAAACTCTTGATTATTTTTAAAATAGACCAAAATATGATTTAGAAGTGATATTTTATTTATAACAGAGCGGGAAAATATGATATGATGATACAAAATTGGATACTAATCACACCCCTATATATTTCTTTTTCTCATCCCGAGAAAAGCAGAAAAAAACTAAATTAAGAATGTTATTATACCACTTTCGCAGGTGATGCGATTGCACTGACGTGTGAAACAAGCCGTTAAACTTTAGGTTTTCCCATAGAGGGAAAGTTTTATCTCCTGAGGGTTTTCAGCAGATTACACTCACAGAATCCATAAAGAAAGAAAATAAAAGTTAATATTTTTGAAAGCACATTTTGAAAGAGAGAAAAGTTTTTGAAACATTTTTTGCAAAAATAAAGTGATCTAAGGTCTTAGATTAACCTAAACTATTCATCCCTAATTTGAGTTTCCATGCAAGGACTTTTTATCAATCTAGGTTAAGAAATCAAGACTAAATTGATTATATGATCTTTTATAAAATTAAGATAATATGCACTTAATATATTTTTATGATTTAACTTAGACTGTGATACCACTTATTTATTTATATATATTTTTATATTTTTTTTTTTAGTTTTATTAGACTTTTTAATCTACTCATGTAGTGAACCTTTAACCAATGACTCCCAGACTAGACGAACTTAGGGACCAGATGAGAAAACATCTCTCAGGCTTAAAGACTCGAGTAAACAAGGCCACAAAACTAAAAGGTTTATTTGTTTTGACCGCTATTAGGCGTGACTAATCATACTTCTTAAGGCACAATTAATCAGCTTAATTAGTTGCCAAGTATTATTATTATTTTAGGGGGAAGGGTATTTAAGTCTTTGTTTAATCTCTCAATGTATAAGTGCATATATCTCTATGGTAAAAAATTCAAGATCAAATTATCTTTCTAAGCCTTCTTTCTTAATCTTAAAAAAAATCCAACAATACCTCTTATTTTGATCCAAATTAAGAAATCATAATCAAGGCTTCCCTAATTCCTAAGATTAACCTAATTTTCTTAAAAATGGATGAAAACTCTTTCTTTTTTTTGCCAAAAAGTTTGTTAAGAAAGAGAAAAATCCTATACAGAAAAAAGAAACTTCTAAAAATATACTAAAAGAAGTGAAAAAGAAAGAAAATATAAAAACTTTATAATAGTAAACCCTCCCCTACACTTATCTCATGAATTGTCCTCAATGCATCGTGAATATATGTATGCATGAAAATATAGAAGGAAGGAGAAATCACCTCAGGGTGGTGGTTTCGGTGGCGGTCTGATTGGTGCAAGAAATGTGGCCCAATCAGAATTACATGGGGTTCGCAGGAACCTACCAATGACCTCTCTAATATAACCCATTATTATACTGTATGCATGGATGATTTTTATTAGAAATTTACCCCATCTTATTTCTTAATTTTAAAATAATTTTAGAGTCATTATTATCAGTACCTTTGTCTCAGAATGGAGTGTGGTATGCTGGAATGATTGATTTGGGCTCCGAAAGTATGGGAACTAACAAAGTTAGAAAATTAACAAAAATTAAGTACAAGTTCTAGAGTCAAAATTTGTTCAGGAAGTGGGCCCAATCAAGAAGTTGAAACTCTAGTCACATTCATTTTCCCATAATGGAATGTGACTTTTTATAATATCTCTAGTTAATAATACTGTATTTTAATTTTTCTAAAATTTATTTTTCTATACTTTTTATTTTATTTATTTTATTATTTTTAATTAACTTGGTTTATAATTTATTATTATTGTTGTTGCTATCATAATTGTTATTACTATTATTTTATTTTGGTTATTATTTATTATTTTAGTGTTATTACTATTATTAATATTAGTTGTTGTTATTATTATTATTGTTATTGTTATTGTTAATTAATATTATTATTGTTTGGTAGTAATTATTATTATTGTTTGGTAGTAATTATTATTATTATCTATTATTATATCATGCATCCTATGTTTTGTTGTTGTTAATTAATTATTATTGATATTATTATTAATTTTTATATTTATTATTAATTGTTATTATTATTATTTCATTGTGATTATCAATTATTATTATTATAATTAATAGTGTTATAATAATTATTATTGATATATTATTGTTGGTGTTATTATTATTATGGTTATGCTTGATTACTATTATTAATACTAGTATTATTAGTATCATTTTTTATTCTTATTTTATTACTATTATTATTCTTTCTCCTTCTTATTCCTAAACTCAATCCCATTACCGATTACCCATTACCTATTAGCCCATGATCCATACCCATAAGTTCAAACCCGTACCCCATTAACCCAATCCTAAAGCCTTTAAACCTATACCCAATAGCAAAACCACAACCCAAACCCAATTTCATCCCCTTTATAATCTTTCTTAACCTAATATTAACCTTAATCCCATTCTCTTCTCCATCTCCCTCTGTCGCCGTGCACAACAACCACCATGTGGTAGTCGTGCCTCCTCCCTTCCCCGGGCGTGCATCTTATCTCCATGGCTGCTCCCCATCGCTGCTTGCCACATGCTACTTCACCATAACCCACGCATCTCCTCCCTTACTCAAGGCTATATCTCCATCCTTTTCATGGCTGTCACCGCCATGTCCTCACCATGGCTGCCATTACCCTCCACCAAGCCCTCCTCCCATGCAATAACCCCCCACTTGGCCGCTGCCCACATTTTGCCGAGACCCCCACCTCCCATCTCAACACCTGTAGCCCCGCCGTGCCCAGGACCCATCGTGGCGATCCAAGCTTACCTCGGCACAACCAATCAACACCACATCCAGACCTTGATGCATCTCCTCCTTATACCATGGCCGATGGGAGCAGCCCGGTTTCTCTCCTTACGCACTCACTATGGCAGCACCTTAGGCTTCTCCCTCCTTTGGCCAAGCACAACCCGTGCATGATGCCGTCTCCTCTTGAACCTGATCTCCTCCACCGGCGAGCGCGAGCATACCCCTCCCCTCTTCAGCAAACACCTTTGTCCCTCTAGCTTCCGCCATCCCTGACAGCACCACCGAACCATGGCCTGCCGAGTCCCAACTTCTCCCCTTGTTGTGTGTTCTTTATCTCTCTCTCTCTCTTTATAATATGTATGTATTTTGTATGTGTAATAATATGTATACGTGTGTGAATGTGAGTTGATCTCTCTCTTTGTTGTGTGTGGATGTGTGCGTGAGTGCTGTGTATGTGTGAATTTGTGTAAATATGTGCATTATGTGTGTGTTTGCTATAATGTGTATGTTAGTATATATTGTGTGTGTTAATTTGTGCATCTATGTGTGTAGTGGTTGCGTGTGTGTATATGTATGTATGTATATATAATGTATATACTCGTATATATGTATGTATATGGGTATATACGTGTGTGTAAGCACGTGTGGCATGCATGTATGGTTACATGTGTGAGTGTGTTATATGTCTGTGTTAATTTCCCCCTCTGTGTATGGTTGCGTGTTACAACAATTACGGACTGGTTTGTGCTATCTGAAGTCGGTTATCAGAGATTCGGATTGTGCTCGTTGTAGACACGATACACGGGCGATTCGAAAATCGACCCATAAGATGATCCAGAGATCCATACCAGTTCATGCAGTGAAGACCAGACGGCGATTCAGACCCAAAATCGTGTCATTTCATGTGAGTGTTTGTTCTTATGTTATTTTCTTATTTACTATTGTCAATAGGCGTTTATATGTTACTCGTATCATTTCATATGAACAATTGACATATTTTACCAGTATGATTACCCGTATCACTCATGAGTCACCAGTGAGCGTTCACCTTATTTATTTAGATGATATGAGCGTTTATCAGCGTTATTTAATGTGTAAGTTATTTGACATTATTTGCCTAGGCCTAGTATTGATACATCTTAGATAGTGACTTGATTTGATCTATTAATTGGCTGGCCTAATTCGTGTTTGAGGACATATAGCATATTTTATGTATAGTATTTATCGGCAATTGTTGGTGATTATTCTGACCGAAACTCTTTGGGATATTGTGGAAAGGTAGATATGATGTTGCTATACTGATATACTGACCTTCTTGATTTATAGATTGGTATAAACTTATTTAGACTTGGAGTGGACCTGAGATTTATATTCTTTTATTAGAGTCTTAATTGATATGTAGATAAGATGTATAATGGTGGATAATGATCAAATGTGTGAATATGATACCCTTGACTGTGACGTATACGATGAGATTGACTTTTGGACTGTTAGGAGATATTATTTCTGAATTCACCATTGAGGAGTTTCACTGAGTATGGATGACCTTATTGATGTTGACTACTAGATGTAGAGATGATCTATATTACATGTGGATCGAGGATGCTATACTCTTTAGTTACGATCTTGGTTTCCGTTGGATAAGTCTGATCTTGAGGATATCTATTCTTTATTTGTGACCTCAGTATCTGTTGATTTAGTTGAGCTCGAGGTATTCAGTGGTTCATGATTGATTCCTAGTTATTGTTGTTATTCAGTTATTGAGATAAAGATTTAGTTGATACAAGTGACAATGTTATATCTTCAGAGTTTATAACAATTATTGAACAATCTCAGCTATTATTGACACTATTGTGGTTAATGATTTCACGAACATCAGTGATTATATACATTTTCATAGTTTGATGATAGTTATCAGTTTGTTAGTTATTAGTGAGACTATTTGTTGGTGATCATATGATGTGTTCAGAGTTATAATAGTTATCAGAGATCTATACTAGTTACCCATTTTAGTTATACCGTTATTTTACTTACTGTATACCTCCAGTATTCTATTTCAGATATCAGTTATTAGTTATCAGTTGTTAGATATTAGCTAGTATTGATATTGCCAGTTATTGGAGATATTCGGTTTTATTACATCCTATATATAACCTATTGTTACTTGTTAATAAAAAACATCATAACCTAAAAAACAGGGGTAATTGTCTTATAATGCATGTTACGTATTCTAGAAGGACTTATTATGGTATAACGAGTTGTGGGTTTCACCATGGGAAACTAAGGTAGTACTGACTACCTAGTTATTCTGTTGTCAGTTGTCAGGGGTATTGTCACGCCCCGTTTCCCAAAAAAAAACGCTGGAGCGGAGACGCGACACGAGTTGGCGATGCATATACGCAAGGAAAATCCCTCACGCATACGCGCTAAGCCTTAAGTAACCTGAAACAAGCTATAATAAATCCCAACTGTAATGAATACTGAATACTGCAATACCACATATAAGCAACCACACATGATATCATATGAATCAAGACTGGAATAACAGCTGAACTGATATAACAAAAAACAGGAAATGATACGAAGGCTAGAAAGATAAAAGTACCAGAATAGAATGGGGAGAAGCTCCAGCTATTCGCGAAACATACAACCTCAACGAACACCTGCGCATTAGAAATAAACCGTCCAATATTTGGACGTGCAAATCCAGGGTCGTCAGAACGCGACCATGGTGAGTGTGTGTGTAAAGGGGAAATAGCTCGTGCATAAGAACATGTGCATAAAGCAATATCAAGAACAACTACAGATAACATATAACTGAATAGCATGACAAACGACTGCAAATATAAGATAAATAAATATCATGACATGATAACATCTGAACTGAAGCATATCTGATATCAATATCAACAAAGATATAAGACAACTATCTCATCTGTAAACTAACAACTGATATCAAGGTCATCTATCACAAATGTGAACTAATAGCTAATGTCTGAATGTGTAACCTATATGTCACTAGTCTGGTTGGTTATTATTAACCTAACTAATGTAGTACTTAGCTGTGTCCCATACCACAACCGTTTTCCCACATATCAAACAATGTTATCGTTGTTGTAACTGCCTGCCAATATAGTGCATGTGTTTTGGAAGAGTACCGTGCATGCCCGTACCACGGTCTAACACCCCTGGCACTGAACCAGGACAAGCCGCAAGGCTCTGACAACTGAAGACCACAGCCCCACACGAAAAGACAACTAGTGTGGCGCCATAATCCGGGCATAGCCCTGACAACTGACAACTGAATGGGTAGCCAGTACTACCCTGGTTCCCCATGGTTGGAACCCACAACTCGGTACCATAAGAATCCTCCCAAAATACACGACATGCATCATCAGGAAATTACCCCTTGTTCCCCGGGTTATGGTGTCTTTTATTAATAAGCAATCATATGATTTAATATATAATAGTAACCAATATCTCTAATAACTACTGATGTCAACACTAGCTGATAATCTGACAACTGGTAACTGATAACTGATATCTGACAACTGTGATATCTGACAACTGTGATATCTGATAACTGAGTAGCTGACAACTAATATCTGACATCTGAAATAAGATACTGGAGATATAGCCACTAACACAAAGGTAATACAGACAAATAGTGTCACTGACAACTATAACTGACAACTATAACTAGTAACTGATCTCTGCCATCTCATATCAACAATGAAATACATGATCACTGATCCCTACCACAATGTATCACTGACAACTCATGTAAACTCTGAACATGAACATCTTATAATCACCAACAAGTATCTCACTATTAAGTAACAAACTGATAATTGGTAACTCCGAAGTACAGCATCACTGATATCAAATAGATTACTATCACAATAGCTCATTCTCTCAAAGTAACCAATAACTAACATCATAATAAGTCTATATCAATATCTGAATGAGTCATCACCAATAAAATAATATCAAGTCAAGAGGTCCTCTACATAAAATATATCATCTGTCCTCTATAACTCAAGTTCAGTCCAAATCACAGTCCAACTCTGAAATAGTCCAAGTACCATCTAATCATAAAGACTCTAATCTTTAGATAAAGTAAGATCATATCTTACATGTCCTCAAATAGCTGCAACATAGAATAGTTACCTCTGATACTTAACATCAACGTCATATCATCTGATAGTTCTCATATACTCAACCATAGATCCAAGTCATCACAACTAATTCATAATCCCAATAGTTCCATTACACATCTAGTAATCTGATATAATAATTATTGTTCCATCATATAACAATATCCAGTACTAATCCTCTCACTCTAACATACAACTCTGATTCATAGGTATTCTCAATCACCACTTCTATAAGATCAATCATTATATCCCAACACCCGGTATCACAACATATTCATGCATATAAGTTCTATCATGATATCTTCAACACTATGTACCATAACATATACATGTATCTAAGGTCTATTAAGTCAAGTCATTCCATCCAATACCCATCTCTAGAATCATGTACATCCATCTACAACCATTACATATCTCGTGGGTGAAGTCCACAATCCATCAAGGAACCATACACAACTAACAGACTGATATTAGTCGACTAGGGATATATACAAGTCGACTAGAGGATAGTGTAGTCGACTAATCAAGTGGGCATAGTCGACTACACCAAGGTCAAGTCGACTGACAGGGTAAGGCAAGTCGACTGATATAGATACAGAGAGTTACACACTTCCAGGTCAGTCTATAAGTCGACTAGGGCTATAGGGTAAGTCGACTACACACACTGTTAGTCGACTATAAAGGTGATCAAGTCGACTAACAGTGGAAAATACAGAAAGTTCAATGGTTCCTGGAAACTATACTAGTCGACTAGGCTCCTGGGTTAGTCGACTAACAGAGTGTATTAGTCGACTAATAACAGGTATTAGTCGACTAATACCTCTGCCAGAACAGATATCAGAGGCTTTCTAAGACCTATTCTCCTACACAATAAACATGTATACGCATCCTCCCTAGCACACATCAACATACACAATCTTTACACTAATCTATGTACACAGATGAATCATAATTAAATCAAATGCACATAATTACGAGGAATCAAAAGAGGAGAAAACACTCACATCGGATGTCGTTCGCTGCCGTGTGCGTCAAGGGCCGAGTCGCTGCCGCGGTCGCTATGGTGCCGTTCCTCGCTGTCAGACTGCATGGGAGGGTGGCCAAGGTGCTGGGGAGGTCACCATGTCAGTCTCCGATGACGGGCTGGCGTGGATTATGAGAATTCGCCACTCGCTCGGTGCTGGAGGTGCAGATCTGCTGATCTGGGCCAAGGGGCTGCTGCTGGTTGTTGATGGAAGGAGGTGCTGATCGCGGCCTGGGGAGATGCTGGAGTTGCCGAGCACTGCTGCGCGCCCTGGCTGCTGGATCTGTTGGCTGTACACGGTAGGGGAGAAGGGGCGGCCAGGTGTGGGAGCTGCTGGATCTGTTGTGCCTTTGCTCGCTGCCCTGCTGGAAGATGCGCCAGACCTAGCTGCGGCCTGCTGTTGCTCGTGGACGCTGCTGCAGTTCCGTCGCTGTTGCAGGAGGAGAGGAGGAAGAGGGGTCCTGCTGGTCTTCGACGGAGAGGAGAGGGCAGCCTGGCCTTGCTACTGCTGTTGATGGGGTGTGCGCCGGCTTGGTCTGGATCTGTCGTGCTCGGCCTACCAGGGGAGAGGAGATCTTGCGTTGCTATCCTGCCATTGATGGGATCCGGGGGCGCCAGGTGCTGCAGCCAAGGGGATAACTCGGCCATGGAGAGAGAGAGAGAGAGAGAGAGAGAGAGGTGCGGCCATCAAGAGAGGGGAGATGGGAAGTGCGGCTGGGGTTGTTGGGATTGGGGAGAGGATTAAGGGAGAGATTAGTTATTAGGTTAGGGTTAGGTTAAGATAGGTTTATATAGGAGGGTAGGTTGTTGGGTATTGGGTCTAATGGGTATACTGAATTTCCAATTGGGTTAAGATCCGACTAGGTAATAAGTGTTGGGTTTAGGCTAGCGGGCATGCCAACGGGTTGGATCCAAATAGGTAATCGGGTATTGGATGTAAAGGAGGATAACGGGTAGGAACAAGGTTACAAGAGAATATGGCATGAATAGGAATCAAGGGTAAGGGAAATATACCACTACAAAATAATAATCCAACATTAGTAGTAACATCACCTAACCAAAATAATAATATTAATAATACCAATAACAACTTGCAATACTAAATTACAAAAATAATAGAACACTAATATTAATTAATAAGCACCGACAATAAAATAAAGATAACACTAATATAAATAATAATAAATAATAATGGAAGAATAATTTGCCATTTACTGTCTGAAAATAATTTGTATACTCAACAATAATAATCAAGAGAGAAATAAATTAACCTGATTAAATAATAAAAATAATCAGTGAATCAAAATAAATACTTCAGAAACTGAAAATACTGTATTACTAGTTAGGGATCTTACAGCTATGCTCGGATTATATCACCACACTAGTTGCCTTTTCGTTTGGGGCTGTGGTCTTTAGTTATTAGAGCCTTGCAGTTTGTCCTGATTCAGTGCCGGAGTTATTAGATCGTGATACCAGGCATGCATGATACCCTTCAAAAATACATGCACTACATTGACAGGCAGTTACAACAATAATAACATTATTTGATCTGTGAAAAAATGGCTGCGGTATAGGACACAACTAAGTACCATATTAGTTAGGTTAATAATAACCAACTAGATTAGAGGCATGGTAGATCATACCTCTTTGACATTAGTCATTTCCTTTTATTGTAATATGAGTTATATTTCATTCATAGTTTTGTTTATGATGTCGATTATTCTGTTATCTTCTATTTGCAGTTTGTCATGTTATTATTGTATAAACACTGTTTGTATGCACGAGAACCATCTCCTCTTTTTACACACTCATTGGGTCATTTTCTGATGACCCTGGATTTGCACGTCTAGATATTGGATGGTTTATTTCATTGATCAGGTGTTGATGAGCTCTTACGTTTCGCTAGGAGTCTGAAGTTTCAATCTGTTGATTACTGGTATTCTTATTTCTTTTGCATTTCTATTATTTCTTAAGTCTCTATGCATCAGATCTAGTTGTCATTTCTTTTCAGTATACATTGTTATCATGTGTGGATATCTATATGTGTTATTGCAGCGATCGTGATTTATTATAGTTTATTTTGTACCTTGTTCAGGTTACTTAAGGCTTAGCGCATATACGTGGGGTATTTTCCTTGCATATAAGCATCGTTGACTCTCTTTGCGTCTTCGCTATGGAGTATTTTAGGAAGCGGGGCGTGACAGGGTTTTCTTGGTATCAGAGCCTAGGTTTTTGACTTGAACTTTGCTTTTACTTTTTTTCACAAGAAGGCCTAGTTCTTACCGGTAACTTGAAATGAGCTATTGTTACACTGTAATATACATATAATAGTCTCATTATGATAACAAGTCCACTTGAAAATTGACCATCTTTCTTTAAAAATTCATCTATTTGATCTTTTGATATCCCTGATTTCCACTCTTCTTCAGAGTAATTTCGATCTTCTTCTTGATTTCAAGTTCATCTCAGCTCTATTTTTTCTGATTTTATCTCTTGCAACTAGTTACTCCTTGCTGAAGTCGGTAGCAGAAGTCAAAGTAGTATAGTGGAGTCATGGTGTCCTAGAGAGGCGACGTGGAAGCTTGTTTGTCTCCTCCTTTATTTTGATTCTTTTATCATTTCCTACTTTATTGAAATTTCAGGGATGAAATTTTTGTAAGATGGGTAGAATGTAATATCCCTAATTAATAATATTGTAATTTTAATTTTTCTAAATATTTATTTTGCTATACTTTTTATATTATTTTATTTATTATTATTAATTAACTTGGTTATGATTTATTATTATTGTTGTTGCTATCATAATTGTTATTACTATTATTTTATTTGGTTATTATTACTATTATTAATATTAGTTGTTGTTGTTATTATTATTGTTATTATTAATTAATATTATTATTATTGTTTGGTAGTAATTATTATTAGTTGAGATTAATTATTATTATTATCTATTATTATATCATGTATCCTAAGTTTTTTGTTGTTAATAAATTATTATTGATATTATTATTGATTACTATATTTAGTATTAATTGTTATTACTATTATTTTATTATGATTATTAATTATTATTATAATTATTAGTGTTATAATTATTATTATTGATATAATGTTGTTGGTGTTATTATTATTATGGTTATGGTTGATTACTATTAATAATACTAGTATTATTAGTATAATTATTGTTATTGTAATTTATTACTATTATTATTCTTTCTCCTTCTAATTCCTAAACCCAATCCCATTACCCATTCCCCATTATCCCATGATCCATACCCATTAGTTCAAACCCATCCCCATTAACCCAATCCTAAAACCCTTTAAAAACATACCCAATAGCAAACCTACAAACCCAAACCCAATTCCCCCAATATAATCTTTCTTAACCTAATATTAACCCTAATCCCATTCTCTTCTCCATCTCCCCTTGCCGCTGTGCACAACAGCCACCATGTCGCAGGTGTGCCTCCTCCCCTCACTAGCGCGCATCTTCTTTCATGGATGCTTCCCATCGCTACTTGCCGCATGCTACTTCACCACAACCCAAGTATTTCCTCCCTCATCCACGGCCACATCTCCATCCTCTTCATGGTCGTCACCACCATGTCCTGGCAATGGCCGCCATCACTCTCTAACAAGCCCTCCTCCCACGCATCAACACCCCACTTGATCGCTACCTACACTTTGTCGAGACCTTCCTGTTAGCCCAGAGGCATTTTGTAAGTACACCTAGAGGGGGGTGAATAGGTGTACGGCTAATCTAATAACAAAAAGCGAAAATTAAAAACTGAATTACAACACACTTAATGCAACCAACGAGTGTAGCCGAATTCCCGGTGAAGGGCTCTGGACTAACTCCTCTTGATTCCTCTGAATAAGAGTTGAGGTGCTATATGAAGCTCTCGTGGTTAGACACAAGTGAGGTACACACAAACAAGCCAAGCATATAATATATGAATGAGTAATATGAAATGATGCAAGGCACAAAGTAATGAGAGAGAGAGAGAGTTAGAGTCAATAGATCAAACGCAAACACCGAGATTTGTTTCGAGGTTCGAGCACACAGCTCTACGTCCCCGCCTTCACACAGAAGGATTTCCACTAACTTGTCCACACAGGACTCCCACACAGGGAACCTCCATTGAGGATTTGGGGCAATACAACTGGGAATACACAACTCCTCTCTCAATTAAAAACACAACTTCTACACTTAGAGGCTAGGTACAAAGCCCCACAAATCAACCTCACAAATGAGGGATAAGCACAAAGCCAAACAACAAACCAACCTCTCACTAGAGGGATAGGGCACAAAGCCACCACTCCAAAATCAACCTCTACACAAGAGGGATAACACAAAGTAGGAGGGTTTACAACTTAGTGATCAAAAGACTACAAACCAATTCTCTTTCTCACAAAACAAAGATCCTATAGAGAGGATAGCAAGATAAGCTCAAGTGCGAGAAAACAAAGTGTTTTTAACAAAGAAAATCACTTGGGAAAATCTCCAAATAGATATAGAATTTTTAGACCAAAAACAAATTCCCAAAAGACTATTTTCTTTGAAATAAAAACACTTTTAAAATAAATGAAGATCAAATCTTTGAAGCTCTAAAACTCTTTAAAACTTGTAATAAAAACACTAGAGAAGCTCTGAATTTTTACTCTTGAAACTGCTGTAGAAACCTCTCTCAAATGGGGTATAAATAGGCCCCATAAAAATTCTGCCCGTTGGCTGGCAGAAAGGTCAAAATTGACCTTCCGGTCGACTGGCCGGTCGACCGGCCAACGGTCAAAAAAGTGACCATTGAGCCTGCCTGTCGACCGCCCGGTCGACAGCGCCAATTCCAGAGAGCAGTTGCTCTCTGGCCGGTCGATCGCTCGATCGACCGTGCCAAGCCTCACGGTCGACCGTCCGGTCACTACCCCCACCCGAGAGTGGGGCACTTTCAGTCGGTCGACCGCTCGGTCGACTGGCCTAAGTGGCAGGTCAGCGTGCACGTTCTTGTACACGTCGGTCGACCGATCCGGTCGACCAACTCTGGGTCCGGTCGACCGGCCCGGTCGACCGCTAGAGCCTGGCAGGGCTGGATAAGGGATTTAAAACTTGAGCTTTTAATTGTCAAATAAATCCCATAAAATATCTAAAAATCCACAAAAATAAGTTCTTATATTCTCTTCGAAATACAAACTTGTTTGAGTAAAGATCAAACCAAATTACAAACATTTTGAACTCTTTTTGTGTTATGAAAATTTTATCGAAAACCAATTCCGTATTTTCCAAAACTTGGATTTTTGAGATGAAAAATTGTTTTGTCCAAAACTCATCCAAATACAAAAACATGATACTTAAACAACTTGAAGCATATAGTATATGGATATAATCCATATACATGAAAGATATATATATATATATATATATATATATATATATATATATATATATTATATATATATATATATATATATATATCAATGTTTTTGACTTAAATCCAAAAATATGTTTTGTTTAAAATACCAAAACACCAAACTCATGAAATAGACTATCAACTAAGTTTGTTTAAATAGTTGAAGCATAGATGTATATAGAACAAACCTAATATACATTAAACCATGTAAACTTGTTGATTCTATCTATTCATGAAAACCAAGATCAGTTAAACTAAAAACCGAAAACCAAAACATGAAACTTAAACAAGTGTGTGTGTTGTGAACTTGAGCATATCACACTATATAATCTTTAACAAATGGATCTAAAAACATAAACTCAACAATGTACCGAAGTCTTCTTGTAGAGCACCATCTCCAAGTCGACTCGATCCAAACGTGATCCACCGAGCTTGACTCCAACGAGTGCTAGATATAAACTTTAACGCTCAGGCTCTTGAATCACCATGTGAAAGCTCCAAAACTTCTTTGTTGAAGCTAATCACCTACTAATATCTTGGTTAAGTATCTGAAACTAAACATCACAAGATTATTAGTAAACTATAACTACATTTAATCATCATCAAAACTAGAGTGGAAGGCCTCTGGGCCAACACATTTCACCTTAGTTTTGATGATGACTAACTTATGAAGGTTAGTTTACTAATGATCTTGTGCTTATACAGTTTCAGTTATTGATCAAGATATTAGTAGGTGTTTAGCTTCAACAAAGGTGTTTTTGGAGCTAACATATGTTGATTCAAGAGCTCGCGCGTCATGTCGCATCTAGCACTCAGTTGGACTCAAGTTTTTTGGATCGTGTTTGGATCGGGTCGTTTTGAAGATGAGGGTCGACAAGAAGACTTTGGTTTGCTTAGATCTTGTGTAAAGATAGATAGTATTGATATACTCAAGTTCACACACACAAAAGTTTGGTTTTCGGTTTAGCCAGTTTTGGATTTCGAATAGACATATATATGGTTTTAATGAATAGATAGAATCAAAACAAGTTTAGATCGTTTAATGTATATTAGATTTGATCTATAAACATATATGCTTCACATATTTGAAAAAACTTATTTTGATGGTTTATTTCATGTATTTAGAGTTTTATAATTAACAAAACCTATTTTTGGATTTCATGTCAAAAACATAGATATACGTTACATGTGTATTGGATTCTATCTATATACAATATGCTTCAAAAAGAGTTTAAATATCTTGTTTTTGTATTTATACAAGTTTGAAAAAAATCAGATTTCCATTTCAAAGTTTGGTTTCTAGACAATACCGTTTTTATTTAAGAGCAAATAAATTATATCACAAAAATAGTTCAAATAGTTTGTAATATGTGTTGATTTTTCATCACACATATTTGGTATTCAAATATCTTATAAGAACTTATTTTTGTGAAATTTATAGGATTTTATTGGATTTTATTGGAGATTAAATGCCTAAATTTTAAGTCCTGAAATCCCTGCCAGATCCATTGGCGGTCGACCGGGCGGTCGACCGGACCAGGGGTTGGTCGACTGGACCGGTCGACCGATGTGGATAAGAAACATGCACAGCCCAGCCTACAAGGCCGGTCGACCGCACGATCGACCGACTGTAAGCACCCAACTCTCGGGTGCTGCCGGTCGACCAAGCGGTCGACCGACAGGCTTGGCCCGGTCGACCGGGCAGTCAACTGGAGGCACAACGTTCAGAAATTTGACCGTTGGCCGGTCAACCGGAACGACATTCTGGGCTTTTCCATCTGCCAACGGCTATATTGTTTGAGAGGCTATAATAGCCATCTATTGGGCTATTTTTAACAAGGATTTAAAGAGCAAATTTTCCCATCTATACAAGTGTTTTAGCAGCAAGTTTTTGAAGAGTTTTTGTGCCAAAAAAATTTATCTTTATTTTATTTTCAAGGGTTGGGAAAATCAAAGAAAAATAGAGTCTTTAGGAAATTGGTTTTGATCTTTATTTCTATCTTCTTCTAGCATTTTTTCCAAGTATTTTTTCTTTGTGATTTATTTTTTAAACACCTTATTTTCTCACACTTGAGCTATCATCTCTATCCTATCTATAGGATCTTGTGTTCGTGTGAAATATAGTTTGTGGTCTATTGAGATCACCAATGGTTATTTGTGGTCTTTGAGATCACCAAGATTGTAACTTTCTCTTTACTTTCGTTTGTGCCTATCCCTCTAAGTGTAGAGGAGGTTGTGCTTTGGGTTTGTGGTTATCCCTCCTGTGTAGAGGTGATTGTGGTGAAGTTTGGCTTTGTGCCTTTATCCCTCTTGTGTAGAGGTGATTGTTGTTTTGACTTTGTGCCTTGCCTCTTGTATAGAGGTGGTTGTGTTGAAGAGAGGAGTTGTGTACTCCTAACCTTTTAATTGTAAATTCCTCAGTGGAGGTTCCCTGTGTGGGAGGTCCTGTGTGGACATAGTTGAAATCCTTTTGTGTGAAGGCGGAGACGTAGAGCAGTGGCTCGAACCTTGAAACATATCTCGGTGTTTGCATTTGATCCACTATCTCTAAACTCTCTCTCTCTCTTATATCTTGCATTGCATCATATTGCTCATATCATATATATGCTTGGTATTGTTTATGTGCCCATAGTTGTGTTGAACCAAGAGAGCTTCATATAGCATCTCAACTCTTATTTAGAGGAATGTAGAGGAGATAGTCCAGAGCCCGTCACGGGGAATTCGGCTACACTCTTTGGTTACACATTATGTGTTGCAATTAGTTTTTAATTTTGCATCATTTATTATTAGATTAGTCCAATACACCTATTCACCCCCTCTAGGTATATTTTCAATTGGTATCAGAGCCTACGCTCATGATATTAGGTTTAACCACCTAGGATGAGACTTGGCTTGCTAATCTAGATTTGATTTTGCACACTTATTATTTATACACTCATGGATCATCTTGCCCTTCCCATGTATGATGTTTCTAACATCGATATATGGAAGATTAGGATGAGTGCTTATTTAAATCCCCTAGGTCTGCATGTTTATCTTGCCGCTAGTAAGAAATCTTATCTTGACAATATCAAGCATATAGAGGCCAATGCAAGCCCTAATGGCACTTAGAAACACATTTAGCAAAGATTATCTATGAAAGGTTTCTCATTGTGATTCCACTTTTACAGTGTGGAACACATTGACCTCTCCTAAGCTTCAGACGACTAACTATGTGGAGAAGGAACCTTTGGTGGATGAGTCCGAACAAGCTTGCTACATGGTCCAAGGGAATGACTCCCTTGAGGTAAACTTAGACACTAAATTAGATGATTGTGCTAGTTCTTCAGGTGATGACATTATGGATGCTGATGCATTAAATGAAAAACTATCTATAGTTTGTAAAAACTTGCTTAAATAATATAAACTTTTGAAAAAAAAGCATTAAATTAAAAGAAGAAAATAAAATTTTATTTTCAAAACTTGATTTGGTTTTGCAAGAGAGGGTTGAGATTTCAAGTGAAGAGATTCCTTGAAAAGCCAACTTGACCTTGTTTTAAAGGAAAATAAAATTTTGAAAAATAAAAATAATAGTGATGATGTTTTGAAGAAAAATGAGGTTTTGTCTTCAAAACTTGAAACTATTTTAAAAGAGAACTCTTCTTTGAAAAATAAAATTGCTCTAATTTCAAAAGAATTAGATTTGATTTTAAATGAAAATAAATCTTTGTAAAATGATTTATCTTCTTATGTTTGTCATGCTACTATAACTTCACCATCTAATGTTTCTATTGCATGCTCTACTTCTTCTTCTAATTTGAAAATGATATAATTATGTTAAAGAAAAGTGTTGATTGTTTGAGCTCCACTTTGAGCCAATGTGCTATGGATCACAAGAAATTGGAATCCACGTTTCGCAAGAAACATGCACCACATATACATGCACACAAAATACGGCATACACATGCTTCTCATGTTCACACACTATGTATGCTCATGTGTACACTTGTACACATTGCGGACGTAAGGGTCACCTTACAATGTTTTGTTATGATAGGACACATATTCAAATTTTGAGTATAAATTTATTTGGGTTAGGAAGGTGCTAACCCCCATGGACCCAATAAGGTATGGGTACCAAAATCCACCCTCTTGTATTTGATGTAGGTCTGAGCTCTCACTTGACTTGAGGGTGTTGGTGCTTGATCGTGGATGCGTTCCGAGCTAAATGGTGACAATTTTGGATGCATCACTTTCAAGGAAAGTTTGGTGGAAGAACCACCATGGTTTGGAGACCTAGAGATTAGCCCTAATTGATTTTGGTAACTATCTCTAACTCCTATTTTGTTTACATGCTCTTATTGATTGACTTTTAGCATGTTTTTGTTTTTCATGATTATTGTGTTACACGTTAATTAGACTTGTGATATACATATGTAGTTTTTAAGATATACCCATGTTTATATGGACTATTATTTTGTGTTCTCTCCATAGTTTAGCTATTATGTATATCCTAACTCTAAAGCACGTGCATTTATCTAAATGATCATGTTTGTTGATTTTTTTGCACTTCATGTTTTGATTACTTATTTACATGTAGTTTTCATCAAAATTTGTGTCTATACTTTGATCAGTCACATATTTTGCATATACATTGTTACCTTACCATAATTTTTAGCTATAAATCCTAATAATAAGTCTTCTTCTTCTTTGTTTAATGTAGGCCCAATTGCTAAAAGAAAGGAAAGAGAAACAAGCCCAAAAGCCTACCAAATTCTAATTTAATTCAGAATAAATTTGAAATTAAGGAATCAGGGCAAAATCTTGGCATATCAGAGAGGTTAAAAACCGGTTGAAAAGAATCCTCCCAAATCAAATGGTTGAAGCCGACAATCAAAGGCTGTTTCGTCAAATCCTGGAGTAGAAACGAGAAAGCCAGAAGAAATACAGGAGAATCACCAAACCAGGAGAGCCATCCAACAAGGTGCAGCCAACTGGCCACACCAGGGCCGCAGAAATGCGGCCCTAGCCGCGTTTTCGCGGGTTTGTTGTGCCAGTTGGGGAGCGTTTGCTCCCCCAATCTTCCCGGGATCTCCCCTCTCTGGTTTTTCCCTATAAATACCAGTTTCAATAGGGCAAAAAGGAGCGAAGAGTAGGATTAGAATTTTTGTTTATTCTTTAAGAATTTAAGCTCTTTGTTAGATAGTGTAAAAGTTGTATTTTTGTTTTGCAATTTGTAATTCAGTACAAATACTTGTGAGAGAGAGGAATTGAGTGCTTGTAACTGAAGATTGAATTGACATTAATACAAGAGTCGAGCTATATTTTTTTCTACTCATTTTACGGTATATTTTTACTTTAATTACTTGCATTGTTCTTTGTTTCCAATGAGTAGCTAAATCGATTTTCTGAGCTCACTATTGTACTTTTCTCCTATTCTTATTCTTTTCTGATTTTCATGAAAAAGACCCAATGAATCATTTGCATGCCTAACTTAAAACCTTTCTTCTTGAAAGTGTTCTTGAAGGCACATAAGGATGGGTTTGGATTTTTAAACTCCTACTTCTTTTAAGAACGTTTCTTGAACTGTTTTTATTCCATACTTGCTTCTTCGCGCTTGATGATTTAACGTTCGATTCAAAACGGTTTCTTAAAGAAAAGAGTTAACTTTTTCAACCATCTTATATGCTTTACTTCAAACTTTCTAAAGTCAACCTTAAGTTTTGCCTATGATCAAGTTGAGGCACTAAAGATTTCAATAGAAGAACAAACGGTTGAGTAGTGAAATAGTGAGCCAGATCTTCTCCTTCTTATATTATAATCAACCAAACAATTTTCAAGCTTTTTAAATCACCTTTTTCAAAGCCTTCTCCAAAGTTGCAATTTCTCTTTTAATCATCTTCTTCTTTCCATTCTCTTTTCAATTAAAAACGAGCACAATTCTTTGTTATTAAGGAAAACACCGAAAAGCTTTCATCGCATTCCTCCTCGTGGACACGACCCGTTAGCCACAAGCTACATGGTAATTTCTTAACTCTTTGATTGTTCTTTCATTTTAGCAATCAAATTTTTGGCGCCGTTGCCGGGAGGGAACGGTGTATTTATTTTTTAACAAGTTTGGTGTGTTATTTCAGGGACTTGAAGATTCAGATCTAGCATTCAAACTTTGTAAGAGAAGACTTGCAAATTCTGTACCCCTACTCTCGAAACTAGGAAACAGAATTTCAAGAAATTGCGTTTTAAAAGTTGAAAAATTCATTGGACTACTAAAACTCTTTTTTGCAGGACATATTGCTCGCAAAAAAAATAAGTTTTGTATGTTATATTCTTGCTATATCAGCTATCCACCATCCCTGTTTTAATCCAACAGTAATTTGAGTGATTGTTAGTTGCTTAAAAAACGTTTAGACTTGCATTCTAGGCATTTGTCTAATTACGTTTATTTTATAATTACTATTGAAGATAGCTGGAGACAAGGTATGTATGCATAGCATATAGTTTAGGAAACATTCTTTGGTGAATTTGCTTTTGAATGCTACTTTTCTATATCTTGCACACTTTGCACAAATCAATTCTAAGGGCAAAACCCAAGTCAAGATAAGGTGGGGAAGTCATTACCCTTCCTTAGCCCACAAACCATCTCCAAGGACGCACAACCTAAGCCTAAGTAAAATCTGATAGACGTTGGCCTTAGGGACATCTTGAACTCATTAGGAGATTATCCTAAGAGGGAAGGTGTTGGAATTCGACTCCTGCCAAATCAGTGTCTAGGAAGGGGATTAAGGGCCGAAAGGTGGTTACTTAATTAAGGAACGTCTTTGATGATAACCTCCCACCAATCTTGCCCTGACCTGGCTGATTAGCTTGTGGTCAAAGTCTACATTATACCTCCAGTGGACAATCAACCGGTTAGGAGTTGTCTAGGTCAAGGTTACCTTAGACTAGGCTTGGTTGTTTTCTTTTCTTGACTATTGGTGAACTTGTTTGTGATTGTGTATGCAAGTGTGGTCAAGAGACCCTAATTCATCTAGGTTAACTAGAAACACATCACCACCCAAGTTCGAAACAAGACCAGATTCGTTTATGGATCGACCGACATCTTTGCAAATAGGTTCTATCCCATTAGAACATCACTTCCATCCTGCATCCAACTTCCATCGATTGGTGAACACAATTTTGAGCTTAAGCCACAGTTCATCAATACACTCCCTAAGTTCCATGGCTTAGAGTCCGAAGATGCTTATTTCTTCATAAGAGAATTTGAGAAAGTATGCTTAATGATGAAAATCTCACACCTTGCAGATGATGCTATTAGGTTGAGATTTGTCCCATTTGCTCTTAAGCACTTAGCCAAGAAATGGCTCTACAGCTTAGCGGTCGGCTATATCATATCTTGGGATGGTTTCATCAAGGTCTTC
The DNA here is from genome assembly GCA_038442645.1 of Agave tequilana. NCBI lineage: Eukaryota > Viridiplantae > Streptophyta > Magnoliopsida > Asparagales > Asparagaceae > Agave > Agave tequilana. The sequence goes on from JAVJIF010001510.1 coordinate 208,253, forward strand.
TTGAAGAAATTCTATCCAATCCACAAGACCGCTCTCGTTAGGAAAAACATTATGCAGTTCAAGTAAGAACCTAGTGAACCGTTTTGGAGGTACTTTGAACGCTTCAAAGACCTCCTTGTCCAATGTCTCATCATGGAATAGAGAATGGCGACAATGCCAAATTCTTTATGATGGTTTAGACTACTCGACCAAGACCCTCTTAGAAAGCATGTGCCAAGGGGGATTCTTGCAGAAGGATGAGCATGAAGGATGGGATTTATATGAGAATCTAGCTGAAAAGACCATCTAATGGGAACCTACTATTGAAAGCTCTAGGAATCCAAACTCTATCTCTTCAAAAGGAGGTCTCCATTCAATTGAATCATCCATAGCTAACGAGGCTAAGTTAGCTAACCTAGCGAGAAGACTGGAAGCTTTAGAAACTAAGGAACCAAGTCCAGTCAATCAAGTCAGCCCAAACCAATTTCTAACTCTGGGTTGTACTTACTGTCAGGCCATGATCATGTGTTTGAGGAGTGTCCTGTATTTCAAGCTCACCAACACTTTCCTGAACTGATGAATGCGGCCTTTTCAAGGCCGAACAATGATCCTTACACTCCAACGTACAATCCTGGTTAGAGAAATCACCCAAATTTCTCATGGAGCCATCAAAATAATGAACACCCACGGTCAAACCATGCAAGCTACTTCCATCATTCCAATAATTCTGTCAATCATCAACCCAACTTTTCCAATCATCCACGCAATTCTCCCAACAATTTTTCAAATTATCAACAAAATTTTTCCAACCAAGCTCCACCATCTTCCTTCCAGAATCCTCAACTTGAAAGGAGAATGACTGATTTTGAGAGAAACATAGAAAGGTACATGAAGAACCAAGATTCCCTCATGCAAACAATACAGAGGCTAGAGGGTCAAATGAGCCAGTTAGCCAACCAACAACATGAGAGGCAAAAGGGTACCTTACCCAGTCAACCAATTATGAATCCTAGGAATTCACAACAAGCTCATTTGGTTGAGGATCAATCACTGAATCAATGTAATGTTGTTCATACATTGAGGTTGGGAAAGAAAGTTGATAACCAAGTGTCAACACCACCTAATCCTAGTCAGCACAATCACACTTCAGCATCCACCTCATCTAATCCCACCCCTCCTAAATTTGATGAATCTGAAAAAGATAAGTCAACCAGTGATGTGTACCAGCCTATAGCACCATTTCCTAATAGGCTGAAAAACAAGCAAAATCCACACATTGGATAAGATAATTGAGATCTTTAATCAAGTGAATATAAATGTGCCACTTCTTGATGCCATCCAACAAGTTCCATCTTATGCTAAGGTTTTTAACGACATGTGCACCAAGAAGAGAAAGACTAATGTACCTAAAAAGGTCTTCTTAGCCACTAACATTAATGAGCTACTATCGGGTCCGATCCCTGTTAAGTACAAGGATCCAGGTAGTCTAACCATTGCCTGCACAATAGGACAAGCCGAGATTAGTCGGGCACTTTTTGACATGGGGGCAAGTATCAACTTGCTTCCATTCTCAGTTTATCAAAAACTCGGGTTGGGCGATCTTAGTCCAACTCGAGTCACTATCCAACTGGCTGACCGTTCAGTAAAAGTCCCAAAAGGAGAGATTAATGTTGTTCTTATCCGGGTCGGGGAGTTTATTTACCCTGTCGATTTCATAGTTCTAGAGACACAACCTGTGTCCAACTCCAATCATAGGGCTCAAACTCCTGTTATCCTAGGGCGACCATTCCTTGCTACTGCCAATGCCATCATCAATTGTAGGAAGGTTAACTTTTGGGGACATGACTAGAGAAGTCAATGTCTTCAACCTAGAAAAACAACATCCTAAGATAAGAGATCAAACATTTGAGGTAAATTTTGTTGAAAATAATTGTGATAAAGAAAGTGAAGATATAGAAGATGAGTCGCTGTTTCTAATTGAATTATTTAATGAAGGCGATTATCTTGATGAGAAGGCATATGTCGGAGATCCTAATGTTAGAGTACCCTTTAAAAAGGGAAAATTTGATTTGAATATCTTCACTTTCGATGAGCCAACCAATAATGTATCGCATGAGAATATTATTCAAGAACCTCCGATTGACATATTCTTTGAAAACCTCTTCGAAGAAGAACTCATGTGTTTGGATGAACCAACTAGGAATCATTTGGTTAATTATACATTTCCAGGGAAAAGTATTGACCTAAGCTTTGAGGAGATCTATGGAACTGAGTTAGAATTCCTAGGCATTCATAATGAAGAAGTTCCAACTGAGAAGTGTGGCAGAGATAGATTTTTGAATAATGATTGTAGCAATATGAGGAAGAAACACCTAAAGAAGGTGAGACTGGGGAGGAAGAAAGCTAAAATGACAAAATAATTGGCCTCCCCACTATGCCCTATAAAGAGGACCCATTGGAATGATGGGAAGAGAGCTAGAGGGATAAGACCGAAAAAGATCTAGATGTCGGAGAAACTTGATGTTGTACATATTTCTGTATAATATATGCACCTCTTTTACATTTCATTTCATGCATGTATACATTTCTTTCGTACATTGGGGACAATGCATGGGATAAGTGTGGGGGATGGTTCTAACATGACTAATATAACTTTAAAAAAAAATTGTATATATATATTAAAAAAATGTATATATATAAAAAAAACTTTTTGAAAGGTAAAGACAATATTTTGATATATTTTTGTAGGAAATTAAGTCAATTTTAAGGAATAGGAAAATCATAATTAGGATTTCTTACACTTGGTCAAAATAAGATGACTTATTTGATTTTTAGGGTTAGGAAGAAAATTTTGTGAAAGTAATTTAGTCTTGATATTTACCTTAATGAAATATGCACACTAAATACACTTACACACTTAGGGTTTAAAAACAAGGACTCTTAAGCCTTATTAAAAAAAAGTATATATGTATTAAATATAATAATAAACAAATCTAATTATTGATTAGCTAGGTGCTTTGGCCTAAGCAAGCCTTGGTATTTATGCAAAAGATAATTAGATAAGTTTGAAAAATCTTCTGATTAAGCTGGGTATTTGTGCCTCATGAAGCATAAAGATTCACACCTAAAAGGGGTACATTTTATAAATAAAAACCTTGATTTCGTGGCCTTGTCTGCTCGAGTGTTTAAGTCCTTAGGGTGTTTTCTCACCTGGTGCCCTAAAACTGTCCGGTTTGGGTGTCACTAACTAAAGGCTCGTTACATGAGCAGATTAGAAAGCCTAATGGAATTGAGGAATAAATACCACCAAAAATAAATATAAATAAGGCATATGAGTTAATGTTAAAGAACCCTTAGTCAACTTCACAGTCACAATGGTGCATACGACTCAGGGAAAATTAATAGATTAGATGAGAAAAATAATTTGACTCCTTACTTTGATTGATGACATGTTGTTGAATAGAGACTAAGTTTAGGAATGAAAATTTTGATATTCCTATAACTTATAGATTACTTAAACTCTCACAAATATACTTCAATATTTTCTCTTTTCAAAATGCTTTTCGAAAATACTAACTTTTTTCTCTTTCTTTATGAATTTTGTGGGTGCAATCCACCGAAAACCCTCACGAGACAAAACTCGTCCTCTAGGGGTAACCTAGAGGTTTAACGGCTTGTTGCACATACTCAGTGCAATCGAGTGACCTGCGAAAGTGGCCTAATAATTGATTAGAATTAGTCTAATGTTTGGCTGAGGGCGAGCAAAAAATAAGTGTGGGGTGTGATCAGTCACATATTTGCATATACATTGTCACCTTATCATACTTTTTAGCTAATAAATCCTATTAATAAGTCTTCTTCTTCTTTGTTTAATGTAGGCCCAATTGCTAAAAGAAAGGAAAGAGAAACAAGCCCAAAAGCCCACCAAATTCTGATTTAATTCGGAATAAATTCAAAATCAAGGAATTAGGGCAAAATCTTGGCATATCAGAGAGGTTGAAAACCGGTTGAAAAGAATCCTCCCAAATCAAACGATTGAAGCCAACAATCAAAGGCTGTTTCGTCAAATCCTGGAGCAGAAACGAGAAAACCAGAAAAAGATACAGGAGAATCACCAAACCAGGAGAGCCATCCAACTGGGTATGGCCAACTGGCCACACCAAGGCCGCGAAAACGCGACCCTAGCGCGTTTTCGCGGGTTTATTGTGCCAGTTGGGGGAGCGTTTGCTCCCCCAATCTTCCTGGGATCTCTCCCCTCTGGTTTTTCCCTATAAATACCAGTTTCAACAGGGCAAAAAGGAGCGAAGAGTAGGATTAGAATTTTTGTTTATTCTTTAAGGATTTAGGCTCTTTGTTAGATAGTGTAAAAGTTGTATTTTGTTTTGCAATTTGTAATTCAGTACAAATACTTGTGAGAGAGAGGAATTGAGTGCTTGTAACTTGAAGATTGAAGTGACATCAATTCAAGAGTCGAGCTACATTTTCTTCTACTCATTTTACGGTATGTTTTTCTTTAATTACTTGCAATGTTCTTTGTTTCCAATGAGTAGCTAAATCGGTTTTCTGGGCTCACTATTGTACTTTTCTCCTATTCTTCTTCTTTTCTGATTTTCATGAAAAAGACCCAATGAATCATTTGCATGCCTAACTTAAAGCCTTTCTTCTTGAAAATGTTCTTGAAGGCTCATGAGGATGGGTTTGGATTTTTAAACTCCTACTTCTTTTAAGAACGTTTCTTGAACTGTTTTTATTTCATACTTGCTTCTTCGCGCTTGATGATTTAACATTCGATTCAAAACAGTTCTTAAAGAAAAGAGTTAACTTTTCCAACCATCTTATATGCTTTACTTTAAACTTTCTAAAGTCAACCTTATGTTTTGCCTATGATCAAGTTGAGGCACTAAGGATTTTAATAGAAGAATAAACGGTTGAGTAGTGAATAGTGAGTCCAGATCTTCTCCTTCTTATATTATAATCAACCAAACAATTTTCAAGCTTTTTAAATCACCTTTTCCAAAGCCTTCTCCAAAGTTACAATTTCTCTTTTAATCATCTCCTTCTTTCCATTCTCTTTTCAATTAAAAAATGAGCACAATTCTTTGTTATTAAACGAAACACCGAAAAGCTTTCATCGCATTCCTCCTCGTGGACACGACCCGTTAGCCACAAGCTACACGGTAATTTCTTAACTCTTTGATTGTTCTTTCATTTTAGCAATCATACTTGTACAACTAGTGAGCCATAATTGATTACTATATATTTATTCTATGTTGCTCATTTGTACCCATTAGATGTACTTGTATAGCCTAGTTTTGATGATTCTTATATTTTAACTTGTATTCCTTTTTTTTGTACATGTTTTCATAAAAATGTATTTAGCTTCATGTATATGTCAATTTTGTCCAAAACTATTGGATATACATGTCTATTCTTGAGTTACTTGCCTTCATGCAAATTTATTACGGACTCGTTTATGTTTGAGATATGTATGTATACTTTTAGTTTTAACAAAACATACATATACCATGAAGCGTATTTAGTTTTGACGATTTCTTCATTCTTCAAATAGTAGAGTTTTTCAAAACTACGCTAAAATACTTTCAAATCATGATTTTTAAAAGCCCCTACCTTCTGAGGGTGGTTGGATGGGCGACCATACTTTATATACCCTTATTGAATATTCTTTAAATATTTGCATGAATAGGGTGTAGGTATGAGCTATATACATGATCTCTATGATATTTCATATGCTTGTATACTTATATTTTCTTGTGCTTTTAACATATATATCATACATCTCTAGCACAAGTTATTTTACTCGCTAAGCTTGATTTAGTCCTTAATGTTAATTATTTTTCAATTGGTATCATATATAAGGTTATGCATTGTTTTTATTAGTATTTCATAAAGGAGGAGAAAAATTCTTATTTTATCTTTCAATTGGTTTTACTTTTCATTGGTATTTTACTCTCACTCTTTATGATGAAAAATATTTTGCTTTGGTATAAGCTTACATTTTCAATATTGGTATCAATAATTTCAAATTGATATTATTTTCAAATTGGTATCCTTATTGTAAAATGAATGTAGTGTTTACCTAAAAATTGGTGTTTACTTTCAATTAATATCATGTTCTTTTATTGGTATCAATTCAAAAAAAGATTGTTTCTTTCAATTGGTTCTTTCAATTGATTGGGTTTATTAGTATCAAAATTTTGTTTTTTAAGATATGTTTATTGTTTTTTGACTTCACCCCTTTGTTGATGAGTGACAAAAGGGGGAAAAAGAATTCAGGTTTATATATGCATGTTTTACTATGTGTTATGCATATATCTTATTTTATTGGTGTCTTAAGCTTCATTGCATATTTTTCTATGTTTATTGATTATACATATGTTAAGGGGGGCTTCTAAGAAGCCTATCCTTAATGGATGCATATATATAACCTCATAAGTTTTGTCAACATCAAAAAGGGGAGATTGTTAGCCCAGAGGCCTTTCACCTTAGTTTTGAGATGACTAACTTATGAAGGTTAGTTTACTAATGATCTTGTGTTTATACAATTTCAGTTATTGATCAAGATATTAGTAGGTGTTTAGCTGATTTGTCACATACATTGTATTCATGTTGTCACTTTACCACACTTGTTTGCTAATAAATGATATTAATAAGTGCCTTTTTTCTTTGCTAAATGTAGGCCCAAATGCTCAAAGGAATAAAATGAGAACAAGACCAAAAGCCCACTTTATTCTGAATTAATTCAGAATAAATTCGAAGTGAAGAAGTCTAGGCTATATCTTGGCATATCAAGGGGTGAGAAAAATCCTCCTTGAATCGAGGAATCAAAGCCAAAAAAATCAAAAGCTGATTCAGTCAGTGGTTGAAGCAGCAACAAGAAAATCAGCAGGATATGCGAGAAGCCCTTCATACCAGGAGCCTCCTCCCCTTTGGCACCATTGGGGAGGAGGCTCCTGGTATGAAGGGCTTCTCGCATATCCTGCTGATTTTCTTGTTGCTGCTTCAACCACTGACTGAATCAGCTTTTGATTTTTTTGGCTTTGATTCCTCGATTCAAGGAGGATTTTTCTCACCCCTTGATATGCCAAGATATAGCCTAGACTTCTTCACTTCGAATTTATTCTGAATTAATTCAGAATAAAGTGGGCTTTTGGGCTTGTTCTCCTTTATTCCTTTGAGCATTTGGGCCTACATTTAGAAAAGAAAAAAGGCACTTATTAATATCATTTATTAGCAAACAAGTGTGGTAAAGTGACAACATGAATACAATGTATGTGACAAATCACACCCCCACACTTATCTTTTGCTCGCCCTCGAGCAAAAATCATTAGACTAACTCGAATCAATTATTAGACCACTTTCGCAGGTCAATCGATTGCACTGAGCAGTGCAACAAGCCGTTGAACCTCTAGGTCATCCCTAGAAGACGAGTTTTGTCTCGTGAGGGTTTTCAGCGGATTACACCCACAAAATCCAAAAGGAGAGAAAATATTAGTATTTTCGAAAAGCATTTTTTTTTTTTTGAAGGAGAAAATATTTGAAGTATATTTGTGAGATCTTAAGTAATCTATAAGTTATAAGAATATCAAATTTTTCATTCCTAAACTTAGTCTCCATTCAAAAACATGTCATCAATTAAAGTAGGAGTCAAATTGAACTTCTCATCTAGTCTATTAATTTACCTTGATTCGTAAGCACCATCGTGACTGTGAAGTTTACTAAGGGTTCTTTAACATTAACTCCTATGCCTCATATTTTTTTTTGTGAACTTTTATTCCTCAATTTCATTAGGCTTTCTAATCTGCCCATGTAACGAGCTTTCAGTCGAGGTGAGAAAACACCCCTAAGGACCTAAACACCCGAGCAGATAAGGCCACGAAACCAAGGTTTTTATTTATACTATGTAACCCTTTTAGGCGTGAATACTTATGATTCATGAGACATAATACCCAGCTTAATCAGAGGATACACATCATTTATACGAGGTACCCCTTTTAGGCGTGAATATTTATACTTCATGAGGCATAAATACCTAGCTTAATCAGGGATACTTTTTTTTATATTTTTTTTTTCAAACTTGTCTAATTATTTTTTGCATAAATACTAAGGCTTGCTTAGGCCAAAGCACCTAGCTACTCAATAATTAGACTTTTCTTCTTTTTTTTTATGAGGCACAAGAGTCTCTGTTTTCAAACCCTAAGTGTGTAAGTGTATTTTGTGTCCATATGTCATCAAGGTAAATATCAAGACTAAATTACTTTCCCAAATTTCTTCCTGACTCTAAAAATCAAACAAGTTATTTTATTTCAACCAAGTGTAAGAAATCCTAATTATGATTCTCCTATCCTTAAAATTGACTTAAATTCTTACAAAAGATATCAAAATATTGTCTACCCTTTTCAATTTTTTTTTTTCAGTCATGTTAGAACCCTCCCCCCACTTATCTCATGCATTGTCCCCAATGAATGAAAGAAATGTATAAGTGCATGAAATAAATGGAAAAGAGGAAAGTACCGACACACTGGGTACAGATACCATTTCATTCGAGTCTTACAAGATTCAAGCGTTGAATGTCTTAACAAGTACCTTATCATTCCTTGGGGTCACTGATCTCAACTGCACCATGTGGAAACACTGTTTTTACAACGAATGGCCCAGTCCATCGTGATTTCAATTTTCCTGGAAAGATGAAGCCTAGAATTTTAGAGTAAGACTTTTTGACCCGGGACAAGGTTTTTCTTAGGATGTGCTTGTCATGAAAAATCTTCACTCTATCTTTAGTGATCCTAGCATTTTCATAGGCCTCATTTCTCAATTCCTCCAATTCGGAAATTTGTAATTTCCGAAGGTCACCGGCCTTAGTCAATCGAAATTCAACTGCTTGATTGCCCATAAGGCTCGGTGCTCTAACTCAAAGGGCAAGTGACAAGGTTTGCCATAGACTAACCTATAGGGAGACATTCCTAAAATTGTCTTGAAAGCGGTCCTGTAGGCCCATAGAGCATCTACAAGTTTTAAGGACCAATCTTTCCGGTTTTGGTTCACAGTTTTCTCCAATATAAGTTTGACTTGTCTATTTGAAACCTCAACTTGCCCACTGGTTTGAGGATGATATGGTGTGGACAACTTGTGAGTTATGGCATACTTTCGCATAAGGGCTTCAAAAGATCTATTGCAAAAGTGGGTGCCATTATCACTGATGATAGCACGAGGGGTTCCGAAGCGGGAAAAAATGTTCTCTCTCAAAAACTTTATGACAACTTTGTTATCATTAGTTTTACAAGGAATGGCTTCTACCCACTTGGACACGTAGTCCACGGCAACCAATATGTATTGGTTCCCAAATGAGTTAGGAAAAGGACCCATAAAGTCGATGCCCCAAACATCGAAGAATTCTATTTCTAGAATTGGGTTGAGGGGCATCATATTTCGATGTGAGATCCTACCTACCATTTGGCATCTAGGGCACGTCTTGCAATAATCATAGGCATCCTTGAACAGAGTGGGCCAATAAAACCCGCTTTGTAGCACCTTTTCAGCAGTCTTGCGGGGACCAAAGTGTCCACCGCATGCAAGTTCGTGACAGAAGGACAGAACACTCCTAACCTCCTCATCGAAAATGCATCTCCTAATAATTTGGTCGGAACAATACTTGAAAAGATACGGTTCCTCCCAAAAGAAATACCGGACTTGGGATAAGAACCGGTAAACTTCATTTTTGGACCAATGAGACGGAGTTTAGTTTGTGACTAAGTAATTCACTATATCAGCAAACCAAGGTTCCCTAGAGATAGCTAAAAGATGTTCATCAGGAAAATCCTCATTGATGGGTAATTCGTTGCATGGAGAATTGGGAATCCGTGAGAGATGGTCAGTAACGACATTTTCTACACCTTTCTTGTCTCGAATTTCGAGATCAAATTCTTGAAGAAGGAGGATCCAACGAATGAGTCGGGCCTTGGCATCCTTCTTCATCATTAGATACCTAAGTGCAGAATGATCGGTGAAAATGGTAGTTTGGACCCTAGTAGGTAGGGGCGAAACTTCTCTAAGGCAAACACTACTGTCAAGAATTCCTTCTCGGTCGTAGTATAGTTCAGTTGAGCGTCATTGAGAGTCCTACTAGAGTAGTAGATCACATGCTGCTTGTTATCAATACGTTGTCCTAGGACAGCGCCTATGGCAAAATCAGAAGCATCGCACATAATCTCAAATGGCTTAGACCAATCCGGGGCAGATATGATTGGTGCAGAAATCAGCTCTCTCTTAAGCTTCTCCCAAGAAGTGATGCAGTCAGCATCGAAAGTGAAGGACACATCCTTAGCTAACAGATTAGTCAAGGGTCTAGCAATTTTGCTAAAATCCTTGATAAATCTACGGTAGAAACCAGCGTGTCCTAGGAAGGATCTAATGTCCTTAACGCATTTGGGCATGGGAAGCTTAGCAATAACCTCGATTTTGGCTCTATCCACTTCTATTCCTTTCTTGGATATTTCATGACCCAAGACAATTTCATATTTCACCATGAAGTGGCATTTCTCCCAATTTAGTGTCAAATGTTTTTCAGCACAACGTTGGAGGACGAGTTCAAGATGGTGGAGACATTGAGTGAATGAATCTCCGTAGATGGAGAAATCATCCATGAAGATTTCTAAGAAGCGCTCTATCATGTCAGAGAAAAAGACTCAACATGTAACGTTGAAACGTTGCTGGGGCATTGCATAAGCCGAATGGCATCCGACGATAAGCAAATGTCCCAAATGGACAGGTAAACGTGGTCTTTTCTTCTTGGTCCTCAGGAGCGATAGGGATCTGGTTATAGCCCGAGTAACCGTCCAAGAAGCAGTAGTACTCGTGACCTGCTAAACGTTCAAGCATCTGATCAATGAAGGGAAGTGGAAAATGGTCCTTACGAGTTGCAGCATTCAGTTTCCTATAGTTAATGCAAACTCGAATCTTCGTGGGAAGTCGAGTTTGAACCAACTCTTTGTTCTCGTTTTCCACTACGGTGAAACCAGATTTCTTTGGGACCGCGTGGACAGGACTGACCCATTGGCTATCCGAAATGGGATAAATTATCCCATTGTCTAAGAGTTTTATGATTTCAGCATGAACAACCTCTTGCATTATAGGGTTTAACCTACGCTGCGGGTCTCTCTTAGGTGTTGCATCTTCATTGAGATGGATGCGGTGTTGAACGATGGTTGGACTTAATCCCTTGATATCAGTCATAGTCCACCCGATGGCTTCCTTATGTTTTCTTAGAATATCTTTCAATCTTTTTCTTCCCCGTCATTTAAATGGAGGCAATGATGATGGGAAAGGTCTCTTGTTCGCCTAGATAGGCGTACTTGAGATGCGCAGGAAGGGCTTTCAATTCTAAGGAAGAGGAAGGCTCACTAGAAGGACTAGTCAAATCTGTTGGCTCCATAGTTGGTGAAATCGGGTTGAAGCCCAATTCACGGCAGAATCTACCACCTGATCGAGATTAAAGTCATCAGACTCTAACTCGAAGTCAATCTCCATTTCTGATCCCAATTCTTTCCCGTGTTCACTTGTCAAGTTCTCAATTTAGTTTACTTCAAAAGTTTGGTCCTCGATGTCACGGGGTTGTTTTCCTAGATGGAAGACATTGACTTCTCTAGTCATGTCTCCAAAGGTTAACCTCATAGACCCATTCCTGCAATTGATGATGGCATTAGCAGTGGCAAGGAATGGTCGAGCTAGGATGACCGGAGTTTGAGCCCTACGATTGGAGTTGGACACAGGTTGTGTCTCCAAAACTATGAAATCGACAGGGTATATGAACTCCCCTACCCGAATCAGGACATCGTTAATTCCCCTTTTGGAACTTTAACAAACGGTCAGCCAGTTGGATGGTGACTCGGGTTGGAATAAGGTCACCCAACCCGAGTTGTTGATAAACAGAGAATGGAAGCAAGTTGATACTTGCTCCCAAGTCAAGAAGTGCACGACTAATCTCGGCTTGTCCTATTGTGCAGGCAATGGTAGGGCTACCTGGATCTTTATACTTGACAGGGATAGGACCCGAAAATAGCTCACTAATATTAGTGGCTAGGAAGACTTTCTTAGGAACATTAGTTTTTTCTCTTCTTGGTGCACATGTCCTTAAGAAACTTAGCATAGGAAGGAACTTGTTGGATGGCATCAAGAAGTGGCATATTTATTTTCACTTGATTAAACATCTCTATTAACTTGTCCATGTGCGGATTTTGCTTATTGTTTTTCAGCCTATTCGGAAATGGTACTATAGGCTGGTGCACCTGGCTGGCTGACTTGTCTTTTTCAGACTCGTCAGATTTGGAAGAGCTTGGATTGGATGAGGTGGAAGCTTGATTGTGGTTGTGCTGAATAGGATTGGTGGGTGTTGACACTTGGTTATCAACTTTCTTTCCTGACCTCAATGTATGCACAACATTACATTAATTGAATGAAGGATCCTCAGCCAAATGAGCTTGTTGGGAATTCCTCGGATTGGTGACTGGCTGACTAGGCAGGGTACCCTTTTGTCTCTCATTCTGTGGGTTGGCTAGTTGGCTCATTTGAACCTCTAACCTCTGAAAGGTTTGCATGAGAGTGTCTTGATTTTTCATATATCTCTCCATGTTCCTTTCAAAGTCAGTCATTCTCCTTTCCAATTGAGGATTCTGGAAGGAGGATTGTGGAGATTGGTTAGGAAAGTTCTGTTGATAATTTGGAAAGCTTGGTGGATGGTTGGGAGAATTATTATGGAAATTGGAGAAGTTGGGTTGATGATTGGAAGAATTGTTACCATGTTGGAAGTGGTTAGCATGATTGAATCGTGAATGGTCATTGTTGTTCTGGCTCCATGAGAAATTAGGGTGATTTCTCCAGCCGGGATTGTACGTTGGGGCGTAAGGGTTAGTTCGGCCTTGAAAAGGCCGCATTCATCGGTTCGTGGTAGAATTGCTGAGCTTGAAACACTGGGCATTCCTCAAACACATGGTTCATAGCTTGACAATAAGTGCAGCCCGGGGGTGGAAATTAGTTCGGGCTGACTTGATTGACTAGACTTGGTTCTTTTGTCTCTAGAGCTTCCAGTCTTCTAGCTAAATTAGCTAACTTAGCCTCATTAGCGATGGACGATTCTATGGAATGGAGACCTCCTTTCGAAGAGATGGAGTTAGGATTCTTAGGGGTCTCACTCGCAGATTCCCATTGGATGGTTTTTCTCAGCTAAATTTTCATACAAATCCCATCCCTCATCTTCATCTTTCTGCAAGAAACCCCTGGCACATACTTTCTAGGAGGGTTTTGGTGGAATAGTCTAAACCGTCATAGAGAATTTGGCATTGTCGCCATTTCTCTATTCCATGATGTGGACATTGGACAAGGAGGTCCTTAAAGCGTTCAAAGTACCTCCAGAACGGTTCACTAGGCTCTTGCTTAAATTGCATGATCGTCTTCCTAATGAGAGCGGTTTTATGGATAGGATAGAATTTCTTCATTAGCTTCAACAAAGAAGTTTTTGGAGCTAACACATGTTGATTCAAGAGCTCGCGCGTCAAGATCGTATCTAGCACTCGCTTGGAGTCAAGCTCTTTGGATCGTATTTGGATCGGGTCGTCTTGAGATGAGGATCGATAAGAAGACTTCGGTTTGTTTAGATCTTGTGTAAAGATAGATAGTGTTAATATGCTCAAGTTCATACACACACAAGTTTGGTTTTCGGTTTAATCGGTTTCGGATTTCGAATAGACATATATATGGTTTTCATGAATAGATAGAATCAATATGAGTTTACATGATTTAATGCATATTGGATTTGATCTATATACATATATGCTTCACATATTTGAAAAAACTTATTTTGATGGTCTATTTCATGTTTTATAGTTTTGTAATTAACAAAACCTATTTTTGGATTTCATGTCAAAAGCATAGATATATATATTACATGCGTATTGGATTCTATCCATATACAATATGCTTCAAAAAGAGTTTAAATATCTTGTTTTTGTATTTATACAAGTTTGAAAAAATAGGATTTTCATTTCAAAGTTTGGTTTCTAGAAAATACCATTTTTGTTTAAGATCAAATATTTATATCAAAAAAATAGTTCAAATAGTTTGTAATATGTGTTTGTTGGCCCAATGGCCTTCCACTCTAGTTTTGATGATGATCAACACTCATGTAGTTATGTTTACTAATATTCTTGTGTTTCTAAGTTTCAGATCATTAACAGGATATTAGGTTGGTGATTAGCTTCAACAAGATGATTAGAAGCTATTCTTGATGATTCCGGTGCCAAAGCTTAAAGATCATACCTTTGCACTTGGAGAATCACGGAGTTTGGACCGAGTCTACTTGAAGATGAAGATCGTCAAGAAGACTTAGGTATCTAGTTTAGAGTTTGTGTTTTGAATCCATATTTGTAAAGCTTAGTTTAGTTGATATGCTCAAGTGCACAAAAACACACACGTTTCATGATTTGGTTTTTGGTTTTCATGAATAATAGATCAAAACAAGTTTACCTTATACCTATGTATATTAGATATGTTCTAGATATACATACATGCTTTAAACTTGCTAGACAAACTTATTTTGACTATCCTATTCATGTTTTGGAAAATTCTAGTTTGATAAAATACAAGTTTTGTTTTTGATAAATTGGCAAGACACAAAAATGAATTGATATGATTGATATATGTCTTGAAATTTTTATCACAAGTTTGGTTATCAAAGTAAAATGATAAAACAAGTTTTTAGAAAAACATATTTTTAGAAAAACAGTTTTTATTGTGATTAAAACTATTTTTTAGATTTACTGTGATTTTATGGGATTTTTATTGAGTGAAAAGACCTATTTTCAAATCCCGTATCTGTGCAGAACTGAGGACTGGCTGACAGGCCAATTCGGTCGACCGGACCGGTCGACCGCACCATAGGCCGGTCGACCGGGACGGTCGACCGACGTGCACAAGTCTGTGCACGTTTTGGAGTCTCTGGGACGGTCGACCGGGCCGGTCGACCGAGATGAGAGTTCTGCTCTCAGGATGTTTCGGTCGACCGGGCCGGTCGACCGCTATTGCCCAACGGTCACATTTTTGACCGTTGGCGGTCGACCGGACCGGTCGACCGGCAGTCTGTCAGACTGCCAACTCAGCCTAACGGCTAGTTTTGGATAGGGGCTATATAAACCCCATCTCTTTGGGGATTTTGGCCAAGTTTTCTAAGAGAAAAATTTTCAGTTTTCTGAAGTGTTTAAAGAGTTTTCAAAGGAGTTTTTGTGCTTTTAACTTCTCATCTTTATTTGTTTTGGGTTTTTGGAAAATCAAAGAAACTAGGTTTTGGGATTTTGATTTGGTATTTCATTTTCTATCATATACAAGAGATTTCCCAAGTAGTTTTTCTTTGTTGCTTGTTTCCAAAAACACTTTGAATCCACACTTGAGCTATCTTCTATCCTAAACTATTAGGATCTTGTTTTTGTGGAAAAAGATAAGAGAAAAAGAAAGAGAAGTGTTTGAGGTTGTTTGCTGTGAACCTCATTGTTGTAAACACCCTTATACTTGTGAATCCCTCTTCGGTAGAGGTGATCGGGTGATTGTGTTGTGGATCCCTCTTAGGTAGAGGTGATTGAGTTTGGTTGTGAGCCTCTTCGGTAGAGGTGTGTGGATTGGTTGTTGTATTGGCTACGGGCCTAACCCCTCGTTTGTGAGGAGGTTGTTGTTTGAGAGAGGAGTTTGGTACTCCTAGAGTTGTAAGAAATCCTCTTTGGTAGAGGTTCCCTCGGTGGGAGTTGAGATAGTGGAAATCCTACACGGTGGTGTAGGCGGGGATGTAGAGCAAGGTGCTCGAACCTCGAAACAAATCTTGGTGTTTGCGTATTGATCCATTGTCTCTCTAACTCTCTCTCTTATAATTGTGCAAAGCATCATACTCATCATCATATCATACTTGCTTGTGTTAAGCATTGATTCATTCATATCATATATTGCTTATGTTGTGCCTTGCATTCTTATTGTCATATCTATTATATGCTTGGCTTGATTGTGTGTATTTCATATTGCTTGGATTGCTTGTGTGTGTGTGCCTAACTTATACTCATCCAACAAGAGCTTCACATAGCACCTCAACCCATTTCAAGGGGAATCAAGGGGAGTTAGTCCAGAGCCTCGCAAGGGGAATTCGGCTACACTTGTTGTATTGTATTAGTTTGTGCATAATTTGCATTAGCTTCCGCATTTAGCGCACTTAGTTTGCATTTAGTTTCTTAGATTAGCACTTACACCTATTCACCCCCCCTCTAGGTGTTTTTCAGTGTTGACTTTTAGTCACACACATTTGGTATTCAAATATCTTACAAGAACATATTTTTTGTGGAATTTACAGGATTTTATGGGATTTTATTGGAGATTAAATGCCTAAATTTTAAGTCCTGGAATCCCTGCCAGATCCACTGGCGGTCGACCGGAACAGGGGTCGGTAGACCAAACTGGTCGATCGATGTGCACGAGAAACGTGCACAGCCCAGCCTACAGGGCCGGTCGACCACTCGGTCGACCGACTGTAAGCCCCCAACTCTCGGGTGCTGCCAGTCGACTGGGCGGTCGACCGACAGGCTTGGCTCGGTCGACCAGGTGATCGATCGGAGGCACAACGGTCAGAAATCTGACCGTTGGCCAGTTGACCGATCGGTCGACCGGAAGGGCATTCTGGGTTTTTCTAGTTGCCAACAGCTATATTGTTTGAGAGGCTATAAATAACCATCTCTTAGGCTATTTTTAACAAGAATTTTATGAGCAGATTTTCCCATTTATACAAGTGTTTTGAAGAGTTTTTGTACCAAAAAGATTTATCTTTATTTTGTCTTAAAGGGTTGCAAAAATCAAAGAAAAATAGAGTCTTTGAGAAATTGGTTTTGAACTTTTTTTCTATCTTTTTC